>VUQR01000733.1:12981-25537 GCA_015108515.1 Hemichromis elongatus
AACCCTACCACCACTACTACTGCCACCACACCCACATCTGTATCTATTCTAATATTGTTATCAGAGTGTCATCAGATTTCCTCTCAAGCTTCTATTTTTGCCCAATTTCATTCTCGGATTGTGAGCATATGCTGATATATATTTGCATATTTACTGGCATACTAAATATTCATTCAGTGTGATTAGGGTTATTTAAGAATAACAAAATATCATCTGATAGTAAAGGGTAAATCAATTGTCAAAACACTACAAGCACCTTTCATCCGTTAAAGAACACATTCATGCAGCAGATGTATTTATGGGCATATAAGGAAGAATTTGGGGTTCAGTGTTTTGACCAAGGAGACACGGCCACCCCGTAATCTAGATTGGGACCACCCCCAACATATACAACCATAATACATTTTCAGAAAAGCTTTATTGCATGTTTGAAAGAGTGCGGAGACTAATTCCAAATAACCTACAAAAGTGTTAAAAGTAAAAGTCAGTGTGATAATCAATCTTTCATTTTCGCACGACAAAGGATGCTTTGAATGTGTGAACGTGGAGACAGTAAATACAAAAATGACAGTTTGCAGCTTTGAGAAATTCTGTTCTGGACATGACGGTGTCACAGATGATGGAAAATAACTGATAGAACAAATGTGGGCTGGAACTATTAACTGAACTGAAGCTAAAGCTCAGGACACAGAGACGAGACAGGAGGAAAGCCTTTGTGTGGCAGTCAGTCTGGGTGTGCCATTGCAGCAGCATGACCAGCAAAGGTAATTTTCTGCTGACTTGAGTTTTGGGAGGTAGGATTCTCATCTTGCTCTGAATGTCCCAATGTTAAATATTTGGAGTGTGGATGAGATGTTGGAGGCTGATATTGTGTAGAGATGATTCTTGCTATATAGTTCTGAAGCCTCAGCTTGAAATCCTAACTATTAAGACAAACAACTGACATCAAGCCTCAGATAAGTAGTAATCGATAAACCACGTAATGTGACAGGCACTGCATGCTCGCTAAGACACTGTCAGCAGTATTGTCAGCAGTGCAGTGGTAAGGCTCAGATTACAATCTCATACACATTCTGAAAATATAACGCTATTTAATGCAAAATGCTTTTGAAAAAGACAAAAGTGTGTGTCTGCGTTTGGTATTTTCTTCATTTGAGTGGAGGAGACATGAGGCCACATTTTTACTGTGCAAACTGATAAGCACACCAAGAAAATGGAACCGGGTAATGTAATGGATTAGGCAGCAGTAGAGGAGACAAGGAATAAGAGATTGTGAGATCTATTTCTGAGATGTGTCCTGAGACAATAGGAGAAAAAGAAAATTTGTGGTGCTCGGCATTAAAACGGCTTTCTAAGATCTGTATTTATATGTTCTTGTCAAAGCAAAGCAAGGATTTTAATTTCTCCGTGCCTTTTTTCATCCTTTTGTGTTCACCATTTTTTCTTTGATACAGCATTCTCAGTCTCATCGCACTATTTGTTTGCCTTAGCATGTTATATTATTGATTCATATGCTGTGTCCATCAGTTTCACTAAAACGTCACCTAAAAATCAAACATGGGATTTTCTGCTTGTGTGCTGGTGGTGACTTGCTTGGATACAGCATCACAGATGCTGTGTTTTTTTTCCCATTGTGAATTCCACACCCACGCACACCTACACTTGCAAACACAGGTTCCCCGGAGAACTCATTAATAAACTCCTTTCTGACGTTTGGTTACTTATAATACTTATTGTACATATAGTACTTATTTTTCAATTTTTGTTAAACCTTTATTTATACAGGTAATCCCACTGAGACTCAATGTTTCTTTAACCCCAACACTACCATTTCAGAAAAACATAATAGAATTGCAAAATCAAACCAATAAAATAGCAAAGATTTTGTTTTATTTGTTGAGGACAGATGCTGACAGTCAGGTGACAGCAGCCGACCAGTTTCCCTGATACTGTGATGAAAATTCATAATTTTGTGCAAAATGAGCTGTCGCTTCACAAGTTTAGCCCAGCTGTTACATTTCAGTTTCGCAAATTTTAAAAATAAACAAGAGAAGCTTTTTTCCACACAGAGTGCTTTTGTGTACGTCACGTTTGTTCTGTAAATGACAACATTATCACGAGACTAATTCATTTCACTCAAAAATAAAAAAATTATGATAGATCTACTGTGCAGCATGACAAGTGGCAGCACTGCTGATTTATTAAATGTTAATTAATTGTTCCCTAGCCCCTTACCCTAATCTTACCAATCACAGATAAATGCCTGCGCTCAATCAAAGCCTAATCCTTGCACAAAATCTAAGTCTGACTGTATGACTTGTATTGCAACATTTATTTCTGACAATTTTATTAAATAGCCATATTGTCCGATATGATTGCTTTCAATAATCCTATAAAATGTAAGATGTAAACAAGGCTTTTGGTTGTGTTTGAGCAGATACGAAGTTAACATCAGATTTATGTTCAGGTTAGAGCTCACTGTTGATGTTTACACAGCTGTAGCAAAACCAACTGAGCTGTTGGTCCAGCAATACTAGATTGAATATTACTCTCTGAGGAGCACATCTCCGAAGGTCCACAGGGGCTGGCCATTAGGGGAGGGCTGGTAAGTGGGGGTCATACCAACAGAGCCGTACTTGGCAAATTGTTGCACTCCATGTATACTGGAGATCAACACAATAAAGAGAGAGTGTTTGTCTGTTCACGTCTGTGAAGGTTCTCAGCCATCTAGGCCATCGTAGTCTAAGGAGCTGTAACGAAAAAGGCGCGTGGACTACTTTAGGTTGCTTGATGACGTTTCACCTCTCATCCGAGAAGCTTCTTCAGTTCTTCTTCAGTTCAAGCAACCTAAAGAAGTCCAGACACCTTTTTCTTTGTCTGTTCAAGTTTCCTACTTGTCCACACTGATTTTATTAGGGTTCCATGACACTGCATGATGTAATTCAGAATCTGGTTTGGGGCAGTCTTCATGGAGGTTCCTGTTTCTATAATAGCCTGTCAGCCCTGTGAATACCAATCAGTGTTTATCAGGAATCTGCTTACAAAAAGATGGTTTTTGTGTCATATTTGGATTTGTCACTCATGTATTTGAAAAAATTTTTTTTCAGACCCTTGGACAGCAATCTGCCAGTAGATCTCAGAGATGGCAGGAGTCCAGCAGATGATGTTGACTACTGGTACACGCTACTGTCCATTCTCTGAAAGAGAGCACACTACCCAGCTGTTCACGTTTGAACCACAAATCAAACCACGGCTTAGCTGCTATCTGTCTATGTAACAAAATTAGTTAAGTGTCACTAAAGCGGTTACACGCAGCAGCAGTGTAAAGTAATGCAGCTGAGGCAGGATATGACACACATGTTTATATGCTCAAAGTTGTACCAAGACAAGAAGAAACAAAAGATTTTGGTATTCTCATCAGATTCTTCTCTGCTCAAACCAGGTCAGATCGCCTGGATAGTGATCATGATACCACCAATCTACAGAATTCAAAATTACCTATTATGGTGAATAAATCATAGAACAGACTTACACATGTGTTCACACTGTTAAAATATAACATTGTGGTGTGGGTTTGACTCACACCGAGGCTTCAGCTTTCATAGGGTAGGGTAGAAATAAGGACATTTTGCAGTGGAGGTTGAGTACTGCTGGGAATTAAGCTTTCTACATGTATCTGGAATTGACATAGATCTGGATTACCTCTGGATATTATGTCTCTATGTCTTTATTTATTAGAGAGTTTGTTACCAACAGTTCACGTGATTTTTAGAAGGTGAATTTTAACCAACTCCAAAGCTAATGCTTTGCAAAGAGCATAAATGCCTGGAATTACACTGAAAATCTAAATCCTATGTATGGACCATATGTAATCTCTTGGAAACCAGATGAGCAACTGCCACCTTTGCTCTCGTAGGCTATATCAGCTTTAATTCTTCCGTAGGAGATTTTTACAACTAAATGTGTTCTGAAAAGAGTGACTGATGAAGGATGTGGTAGAGTAAAGCATGTACTCACTGCAAGCCTGAGTGTTACAGCAGACAGAGTCCACCCACAGGTTGGCAGGGCTGGTGTCAAACAGCACCTCAAGGGACTTTGTGGGGTGTGCCAATGTTGATGGCTCCATAGTAGGTAGCCTAGGCAACATAATGATTGACAATAGAACAGAATATAGCAAGTTAGCTAGTTACTGCTCGCAACACAAAGTAGTGTGTAGCGCATAAGAATTGATTTCTTTACATCAGCATAGTTATTGATGCATATATCAACAGAGGCCAAATTGATTTGGGAGTTTGGGAGCCCCTCCCTCAGGGCTTCACACTTAGTGCTTAGAGAGAGGAGCCCTAAGTTTTGAAGATAGATAAAAAGCAACACGGCTTTCGCTTTCTATCACTGGCATTGAAGCTCTTTAAGTTACAGCAGTGTTTTTTTTTCAGATAAAGCACTTTCCTTACTTTACAGTTCCCTTGGCAAGCACCACCCACACCAGAACAGCAACAAGGCACTTAGTGATCCCTTCTTTGTACACAACGTTTCTTAATGGCCTCAACTCAGTTTGGATTTGTAAAGGTGTATAACCACAGCAGTCTGACAGTGATCAAAAATTGAGGAATGCCAATTCAGATAGGGTCACCTCCTTAAAACAAACTTTATGCATGCAAACTGCAGCATATAATATTTCTTCAGTACACACCACTTTTTGTGATGACATTTTAGAAACAAGGTCAAAAGCTTTATTGTGAAGCGCCTGGGATATCTTACTGGACACAGGGAATTTCTGCACTTTCAGCAAAGTGCTTTCTCTAATTGTTTTCAGATTATGCTTTTGCTTGTTCAGCATCATCTCAAGTGAAAAAAATATGCTCTTGCTCGTGTCGCGTCTCTAGCAAACAAAAAAAATGAAAAGAAACCTACGATTGTTAATTTATTTCAAGTATTTTGCTAATAGGAGCTCTCTGTACTGCTGAGACTCTTCAAGGACCACTTTAGTACCATTTTGTCTGATTAAATTTACATATCAGCAACATGGTTACACTAGTTTATGTGCAGCTGTAATTTTCCAATAATGAAAAATACATATATTATATCTGAACTTCTGTATCAACAGTATTTTAAACAGCTTTATCAAAAGCTTTTGTCATTCACCTTATCATAATTATGATGGTAATATTTGTCTACCATAATAAATATTGTTTATAAAGAATCTGTCAAGAAAACTCATTTAGGATAATAGTTTATTTCACTGCAAACTGATTTTTCCAACATTTAGCCCATCTGTCAAATTCCTCTTCTGTTAAAAACCCCAATAACCCTTTTTAAGTCATTACACATTCAAGCTAACAAGCAGTGATTACATTAACTTTTTCATGACCCCTTTTGTGTTACTGTGCATCAGCCTGTCCTCTTTCAGAACCACAGGCCCAATGACATTGTGTACTTTGGACCCCTATATGATTATATGATGTAAGCTCGCATTCATACGTAATATGTAGAGCGTCCTTATCTTTGCAGGAAAGCTGCAATGCAGCATTTCCTTCAACACACTGCAAGCCAGCTGCTGTAGAACTGGAAACCTGCTGTAACTAATGGAGTAAAGACGGCATAGGGTCTGCTCGAGAAAACTTGGAAAGTCATGGCTCATTACAGAGATACACTTCTAAATGAAAGTTTAGAAATCTTGGTGTAAGAGATAGCAGCGAGTAACGCTTCTGAGTCTTTCTGAGGCATTCAAAGCTCACATTTTTTACAATCATACCCAGCAAACTGAATTTAAAATATTGACACTGAATTTGGGTGTTTTTGGTGCTGCTACTGTCATTCACTCGATTCAGTAAATGTGCCAGACCTTGTTAGTATGAGGTATTATATAATTAGAGGTGGTAGTGGGTGTTTGTGTGGTTGCTTTTGTTCAGCATGTGAGCCTGAGATGCAGACAGAGCCTGACAGCTTATGAGTTAGAGCAGGTTTCCCCTTGATCAGTGTGTGAGCATGAATCAAAAAGAAATTCCCTTTTGGACCGTTTACTGATGGAAAAGACATATTGCAGGTATCAGTATTCTTTTTCAGAACTTGCAGTGAATATACCCTCTCTTGTCTATTCCCAGGCCAGCCCACGACATCAGCCTGGAGGAGTTTGATGATGAAGATCTCTCTGAAATCACAGATGACTGTGGGATTGGACTCAACTATGATTCTGACCCATATGAGAAGGTGGGGTTCTTTTGTTTTCTTTTTTTTAAACAGTGTGTTCTATTTTCTCTGAAGACATTTGAGTGTGTGTTTCATTTGGTGTGCTTCGTGACACAGAAATAGTTCTTCAAATTGCCACACGTGGCTGAAAAAAAAAGGCCAACAAAAAGAGGTTTTTGGTCATCAGTGTTAGTGGTGTTGATGCCTTTTGGAGCATTTTTACATTCATTTTTACTATCTGCTGAATAAAATGCTTGTGCTGTCATAAAGGACAACAAACAGGTATTTTACTAGTCACTTGGAGGTAATTAACTATTTTGTGTCTCACTGACTGGCTCACAATCAATGAATCATGCTAAGAAAATAGCATTAGCTGATAACTTCACCCATTCTCTAAATATGGTCATGTTAGCTTACAGAGCCAATAAGACTACAAGGCTTCAAAACTGACATTAATTAAACAGTAGGTGATATCACTGTTGATATATCCACTTTCGCATATCTAGGTTAAGCTGGTTTTCACTGTTATTAAGTGGCCATCTTTGGACATTCAAGGAAATATATGTACATGTTGATTAATGCTAACATGAAGCTGAGAGCAGCAGAAAAATCACATGACAAAGATATAATATCATGAGAATCAAGGGTGGAAACTGACCTGGTTTGTATAGTTACTTAATGTTGAAAACAGCTTACTTAGCTTTGTTATATTTAAGTGTCTATGTACTGTACCTTCAGAATTGTATCTAAAGGAAGCCTTCCTCACCAGTATTGCAGTCATTACAGTAATGCCCATAGGCCTTAGATAGCTATAATACACAAGGAAGAAAATGATAGCTACAACAACTTGGTTTCACTAGAAGTGTGAGTCACTCTCTGCATTCTGCACTTTATTGTTAAACAAATTGCATACATACTGGATCTGAACTACTTTCATCATATAATAGAAATTCAAAGCAGGGGTTCCCATAAGGATCATATTCAAGCGACTGTACTGGAATATAAGCAAATAATTGAGTCATTAGCTGCATCATCCGACATGTCAGAACGGCTTAGGCTTTAATTACAACATTTCTAAGAACTAATCTTATACCACCAGCCTCTATATTTTCCTCTGTCCATCCTGTGGGATGTAAATGTTTTATGCTGGTGGCGTTGAGCCATGGCTGCAGCAGAGGGTGGGTGACCCAGTGCATTTTGCTGCTATGCAGAGACAACCTCCTTTCCTCTGTCTTTTTCTCCCTCCCAAGTGTCTTTCCCTCCCTCCCTACACAGTGTTGCTTAGAGACGGAGCTCACATTCTCTCCTCATTCTCTGCCACCCCTCTATCCATTTTTCCCTTAAAGCCTCCCTCTCTTTATTTTCTTTCTTCCCTGCCGAGGTGCCTGGGAATGAGGATTTAGCTCCGGGATGGTTGGTTTTCAGGGTTAAGCTCCTGGCATAAAGCTGTGCTAGATTGTGCTCTTTCCGCTTTAATCCACCAACAAAACACTTTATGTGAAGAGTTGGCAAAGCTGTTCTGTAAGAGAGGTGTCTTTGCATAACATCTAAGTAGACCTCAGAAGAAGGAGACTTCAGAGAGTGGATTTTACTCAAAGATGTCATAGATACACTACATTAGTAGTGTATTTTATTTCAATTTCAGAGATGCTGGAAAATTTTAAAAAGAAAGCAGTCCTACATAATGTTTTATATGGGCATTGAAGGACATATCCTGATTAAAAATGACACCTAAGTTCCTCACAATGTTACTCTAGGCCAAGGTAATGCAATCCAGAGTAAGCATCTGGTTAGACACCATGCTTCTAAGATTTTTAGGGACAAATATAATAAGCTCAGTTTTATTTGAATTTAGGAAAAAAAAATTACAGGACATCCAGGCTATGATGCGCTATGATGAACCCTAAATCCTAGATCAAACTCTTCATTCCTCTGTAGGCGATCAGTGCTTAATAAATATCAACATTTATTAAAGCTACTGGACTTAATGATATGTCTGTCAGCCTGTTCTCACTCCCAAAGCATAATATGTTGACGATTTGTCCAGGCCTGAGGCGTTCCTGAGGAACGCGAAAAGTGACCTTCCACGTTCTTATTCTTATGAACGCCGTGTTGTGGAAGAAATCCAGTAGAATGACGCTCCCATGGTAATACACGTTCCAGCCATGCATTCCAGTCCTAAACCTAACCTTATCCCTAACCAGCACTTTAATGATGTTAGATTATGTTTCCCAAAGCGATTAAAACGAACGAACATGTGTAGATTGATTTCAAACGTTTCTTCTGACTCATTAAAATGAACATATTCATCCTCCTCTAATCAGGTTTATGAAAAGTGGTGTAAATGTTTAATAATGTACTAACATGAACTTAGAAGAGAGACCTAATGTTTAATAGTTCACACATTTTATATATATATATTTTTTTGTAATTTTTTTATAATTAAAATATTTCCAGCTGGTATTTTGTTTATTGAGGTCATGATAAGATCATGGCATTCTGTTGGAATAATAATAATTATAGTCTCTGTTAAGTTAAGTTGCTGTGTGTGGGGGTCGATTGTAAGCATGTGATAATTCTATTTGGGGAGTATACCTAAAAATGGTTTGGATCTTGAGGACATCAGATGCACATCAGCATAAGCCCTGACTGCTCAGTTCACAAAAAAGAAAGCACAGGCCGGACACAGTGTCGGTCCTCGTTATGTTACATCATTGCCCAAAGGAAGTAATCTTGCTGACATAGGATAGATTGGACACACACCCAGTTGCCCTTTGAGTGTTTGTGTATGTGTAGATAACAAAGAAAGAAGGGCAAGAGAGAGAATTTCATGCACATTGTGCTTCACATGGTGTTTGATTCTGCCTGCATCAGTAGGGTGTATGACAGTTTGGCAGCTCCTCATCAGCAGAAACAGCAGGCTCTTTCTCATGCACCACACTGTGCTGATGGAGAAAGAAGCTTTCGGTTTTGATGTCAGCATGATTTGCTCATATTGGGCAGCACGTCTTTGATGTTTGGGATGAACAGCCAATCTGAACAGTGAGATTATCCTGCGGCCCCAATCCCCAACTCTGATTAATTCTAATTTGTTATGGTGTTCAAGTCTTAATCTGCAGAACACTTTGGGTATGTGGCAGGGACACACGTACACATGTGAACAAAACAACCAAAAACACGTGATTTCTGATTGAGGAAACAATTATTCGCAACCAGATGCCAAAATTCTGCAGCACTTCTGGCCCTGGGTGTCCTTTTCTCCAATCTGTAATGGCACTATTGGTTCAGTTTGATAGTAATTTTTCAAGCTTTCAAAGAAGAAAGACTACAATCCCAAGCCTTTTATTTTTTTATCACACAAAAAAACACACAAACCCTTTTCTGCCTCGTGCTGCCCCTGACTCTTGACTTTCTGTCCTTCTAATAGCATCTCTGCCTCTCCAGAGCCCCTGATTGAGTGGCACGAGCATATGCATAATTCAATATATGACAGAGCAAGAGTGCGCTGTGTGCAACTCTGCTCAGCTGTGATGCAACTCTGATTTTAAAAGGTGGAAATATAAATGATACACTGATAGATGGAGTTTATCATGTGTCATACAGCTTTACATGCACCCACATACAGACATATAAAACTAGATAGACAGATAGATAGAAGACAGGGCTTCCTTCTATACTTCTACAGATGTGCCTGTGTGTAAAAAAGCTTTTTATACATTAAAGCAATATATAGATGAAAAGAGACCCTTCTAAGTACATAATTCATCCCAAAACTAATTTAAATTATATTCTGGGCAAGGAAGGTCCACATGCCCTGCACATTTATGGAGCTAGTGATAATTATCTTGTTAGATTCGCATCACATGCATGCCTTCTATAGGTTGCCGATGAGCTCTTAATTTTCCACACCTTTATAATGGTGACTCTATAATGACAACTTTCTCTTATAGTTTCTGCTGCTGTCATTAGTCAAGACCCTGCATAGCTCTATGAAACCCAAAGCTTCCTTTCACTCCACTGGGGAATTAGTTTAAAATGGATCTTACTGATCTTCTGATCTTCTGCACCAGCAAAATCAGTAGATAGTTTTAGCCGTGCTGAACAAGCCTCTTGTCTCTTAATCAGTGATCAAAAAGCTTATTTTCTCCAACAATTTTTTTGTAACTGTTATGTTTCTTTGGTAGCTGCTATGTAAGAACAGAACTGTTTAACGTGACTATGAATGAGGGCGTGCTTGCTCAAGTCTGCTGAGTGACAGGAGAGGGACAGCCACAGGGTTAGTGGGGATGTCCATGGGAACTGAAGACCATGGAGATCTTGCCAACGTACAACTCTTATTTATAGTTTTTCTTTTTTTCTCTACCTGCCTGTCTGTCAGGTGGCCTTGTCTCCTGACAGCAGGAACTATTTTCCCTGGTAGATGTGGCATTTTCACAGCTTACTGATGAATGTGTAGATTTTTACACACTCATGGATTTGTAGGTCACATATCCCAGTGATGGATAATAATGGTTCAGTGTAAGGAAGCAGCCTTGTGAATCTTGACATTTGAATGTGAATTGAGAGTGCAAATAATGTTTAAAATAGAGTTTCCTTATGTTTGGCTCAACAGCTTTGCTGCAAACATTTAATTGCATCTTAATAGATCATTTATGCAAAATATGTTATATGTTAATTAGATGTTGATATGCAATACCATGTGTACTTGATGGTATAGACTGAGAGTGCATTTCAGTCGCTGTGGCACAAAGTGGCTGCATCCAGCATCAGCAGAATTGTAAGTGGTAGATGGGTGAGAGAGTGAGCTTTGATTCCTCCATTAAACAGACTGCACTGAGAGGTGGAGAAACTGCTGTGCTGTCCAAAATAAACAAGCAGGCAAATCAATCCTTGGAACGCCATCACAAAATTCAATAAGGGGAGAGATGATTAAAACAAAACAAAGCAAAAATTTTATTTAAAAAAATCCCTTAAAATTATTAGTAGTATTAAAATGTTTGTTCGTATGACAGCCCTTCGAGAATTAGTCTCTTAGTTTAGTAGTTGAGCCTGTATCGTTAACTGTGCTCCATCAGTACATATAGCAAAACACACATGCATGCCGATGAAGGTGTAGCCTGAGAAACCCGAAAGTCATTTACTACATGGCTTTCCGGTAAACTGGCTGAAACCTGAGACATGTCTGATTGATTCTCCTTCTCTTTATCCTTAATCATTGCATTACGTCTCCCCTTTGTTCTTTGTGCAGTTCGTTGCCTTTACTGGTCTGCTGTTTGGCTTTCTAAATATGTTTTGCATTGTGACTTTGTACAGTTGTGCTCAAATGTGTATCATGTGCATTAATGTCATTAATTTTAGGTTTTTAGTGATTTATTTGAACTGTACTTTTCCAGGGTGGAATGATTGTGCAGAAAACATCTTTAATGACTTCGAAAAAAAGAATTGGATGAAAAAAATTTGAATTTATTTTGGATTTTCTCTTATAGTATACATACACCCACTATTTGGTTATATGTCCCGGTAGCCATCAATAATCTTCTGGAATGCTGTAGAATTAACTGTGCACCCAGGAAAAAGAAATGAAAAAAAAAAATCTTTAAAGCATTATCATCACATTTATGCAAAAATGAGGTTTGTTCCTCAAAAAAAACAAAAAAAAAAACAAACAAAAACAAAAGCCTGGTCTAAAGACTCAAAAATAAGATTGAAACATACTGTAAAGCTTAACTGTTGTGCTCCTTTACAGCTCTAGCACATTTATATTCTCTTTGTTTTAAATTGCCCTATTAGAAAAACCCTTAATCAATGTCTAAAATAATTATTATAAGTTCTCATCATTAAAAAAACAAACAAACTTATATTCTAAAATAAGCCCCAAAATATCAGCTGCCATTTCAACTTTGGACTAAAGTGAAGAATTACCCTTCATTGTGGACTTTTTTCATGCCTTTTGTGTATCTATAGTTGCTATGAATTTTTCTGTGTTATATTAATTTAAAAAAATAATAAAACACTCTATAATATTTCAAAAATTTGCTGTACAAAACATTGTTGAGGAATTCAATTCAATTCAATTCAATTTTATTTATATAGCGCCAGATCACAACAACAGTCGCCTCAAGGCGCTTTATATTGTACAAAAGTACATACAGAGAAAACCCAACAATCATATGACCCCCTATGAGCAAGCACTTTGGCGACGATGGGAAGGAAAAACTCCCTTTTAACAGGAAGAAACCTCCGGCAGAACCAGGCTCAGGGAGGGGCGGCCATCTGCTGCGACCGGTTGGGGTGAGAGAGGAAAATAACAGGATAAAGACATGCTGTGGAAGAGAGACAGAGATTAGTAACAGGTTCAATTCAATGC
>VUQR01000734.1:0-26607 GCA_015108515.1 Hemichromis elongatus
TGATGTAAGATTTGCGCATGCGTGGTACCGATCGCGTTTCCGGTACGGATCGGGTAGTGACACTGTTCTACTGAAAATCCTTCCTGTTCTACTGAAACGCCTTCCTGTTTTACTGAAATGCCTTCCTGTTTTACTGAAATGCCTTCCTGTTCTACTGAAATGTCTTGGTTTTCAGTAGTGTGTGTGAGAGATAAAATTTCAGTAGTGTGTGTGAGAGCGTTTCAGTAGTGTGTGTGAGAGCGTTTCAGTTGTGTGTGTGAGAGCGTTTCAGTTGTGTGTGTGAGAGCGTTTCAGTTGTGTGTGTGAGAGATAAAGTTTCAGTAGTGTGTGTGTGAGAGCGTTTCAGTAGTGTGTGTGTGAGAGCGTTTCAGTATGTAAACGTCTCAGGAACACATACCGTTTCTTTAAAAGCGAGGAGCTGCATGTCATCTCTTACTTTTGCTTCTTTTACTTGTGTTCTTGGAAGACTTTTTGTCCCCATCAAATGAGTCGAAGACCGTGATTGCTGCCTTTTACTCCTTTCAGTCTGATCGTATCCTTGATGTAAGACTGAGAAATTTCAAAGGCAGACTGTGGCAGACAGCTTCTCTCTTACTAGTGTGTGTATTTTAAAACAGCCAAGTTTAAAAAAAATGTGTTTAAAGAGACTTGACTCTAAATAAATCCACTTTTATTTAAAGCTATATAATAATTTTAATATTGGTAAAGGATCAAAAGAATAATTCGATTCATGGATATCTTTTTGTTCTATTCTTAAAGTAATTTGATTTCAGCTTCTGTTTTTAACAAAAAGCTGCTGCTAGTGCTTTTCAGATAATTGTTATAACTTGTTGGTAAATATTTAGGTAACACTCTATATTAAAATGCATGTTTACCCATGAACTAGATGCTTTTTTAAGCACACATATTAATAATCACATTGTCTCTTTAGTAAGTATTATGAAGCACTTGTGATTTACTTAGTGTTGGTTAGTGTTATTGCTCAGAAGGTTTGTGTAAAAATACCATCACCCCTCATCCTGCACTGTTGTGCTGTTACATTATTAGGGTGGGATCCTGCTCCTTCATCTTTCCAGTCTAATTAGTGGATGTATTTCCATGTCCAGTTATTACCAGGCTAAAGATTAGTCTGAGGAGGAGAATTGATTACGTTAAATCAAAGATCTCTGCAGGAAACTTTTAGCTCCTCACAGACCTTTAGTCAACATTTACTCTGTCTGAATAAAGTATTAATCAAAGTTTTCAAACCTTTTTAAAGTCCAAGGTGTATGTGATCTTCAGAAGTTTCATCTGTTTTAAATCTGGAGAAGATTAAAAAAAATACTGAAAACTGTTGTTGGGCGGTACAGCGGTTAGCACCACTCGGGTTCAAAGCTCCTTGTTGGCTGGGCGTTTCGCTGTGGGATTGTCCATATGTCTGCAGGGGTTTCCCTCTGGGTAATCTGGTTTCCTCCCACAGTCCAAAGGCATGCACATTAAGTTCTGGGTGTTTTCTAAACTGACTGAGGTGTGGATATGAGAGTGTGTTGAGATGAACTGTTGAGCTCTCAAGGGTGTGGAACTGCCTCTTGGCCTATTTCTATTTTGGACAGACCCAGCTGATGGATAGATGGATAGTTGAGAAGATAAAATCATAAAAAGGATGATTTTCTTCAGGCGAATAAAAGTTAACTGTCCCTTTAAATGTATCTTATATATATCCCCCATGTAGCCCTATGATTTTAAATTTTTGATTCTTAGTATTTATTCTTCCCTCATTAAAAATCAATAAAAAAAATTTTAAAAAAAAAACTACAATAGAATAGAAATTGTGAATGGAAAATATGTTACGGCCAGTGTGGGTTAGCCGTGTGGAGGATGAAAAGGAGGATCCAAACGCAGGCATTTTGTGAAGGTGAAACGGTGGCTTTATTTACAGTGGTAATATAAAGGGGCAACAACAAACAGGACATATGGGAAACTAAACTGGGCAAACTAAAACTACAATCACCAACATAACACGAAGGAGGGGAAACTGAGACAGGCTGAGGAAGATCACAGGAGAGCACACGGGTGGAGCAGGGTAAAAAGACAGACAAAGACAGCGTAGATACACAGACGAACCAGCGACAAGTAAATGACAAGACACGACTTAAATACACTCAGAGGAACACGGGGAAATTACGAACAGGTGGGGAACACAGCTGGGACTAATGAGACTGACGAGACCTGGGGAACAAAGGCAAAACTGAACACATTCACATCAGATGCCGACTTTCACAATAAAACAGGAAACGAGAACACACTACACGAAGACGCAGACTAGGCACAGAAATAACCCCACAGAGAACCCGTGAACACAACCCAAAACAGAACCACTGTAATTATAAACAGTAAATCCCCAAAACCCCAGAACACTTCATAAGATGAAAAATGAAAGCAAACATAAGGAATTCAAAATGCTGGGTCGAACCAACCCAGGACCGTGACAAAATAATTGAAACTAATAAAGCAATATGCTGTTAATATACCAGACATCTTAAAAAAAAAAGAAAAAAAAGAAAAAAGAAAAATGGTATCCATTTCCTCAGCCGCCTCAACACTGAACTCATCATGACCCCTTTCCCTCTCTCTCATCATATCTTTTGAAATCCTGTAGTCCTGGTGCTCGAAACCTCTGGAGGGTAATATGTGCTGGCTTCATAGTCGCAGATGAGAGGTGGCGAGAGAAAGAGGCAGACACATAGAAAAAGAGGGACAAAATTAGATCCTATTTGTAAAAGAGCATATTTCAAAACAAAGATGGATTAGTTTGCCTACATACAACCCACTAAGACCCACAGAGGTGATGTATCTGAAAGGAACAAAACAGTATTTTTATGAAGAGGGTAGAAAGTGTTAGGCTTGCTTCCTGTGTCATCCTGCTGTATTGAACATCTAGGCTTTTGTTTCTATTCTAGAACACCACAACTGTAAGTCCTAGTGGAAATATCAATTCATTTCTCAATGTGCTTTATACTATAGAAACCTTCAATTATACAGAGAAACCCCCCCCCAAAATCAGACAATCCCCTGTGAGCAAGCAACAGTGGGAAGGAAAAACTCCCTTTTAACAGGAAGAAACCTCCGACAGAATCAGGATCAGGGAGGTGCAGCCATCTGCTGCGACCAGTTGTTTGTGAGGGGAGGAAGACAGGATAAGAGGCCCACCGTGGAAGAGAGCCAGAGGTTAATAAGTAGTAATGGATAAATGTAGTCATTTTTAATTTTGTGTAAGGTGGAAAAGTTTGTCAAACTTTAATGTGCGAGTAAAATTCTATATTTGGTCTTCAATTACAGTTCTTATGATCAGCTCAAGTTTAATTGAATCAAGCATCGTTGAACTCAATTAAAAATGAAATTGGATGATTGCTTCATATGCTAATGAAAAACACTCATCACAAATGCTGCCACCTCTGCACTTCCTCTCCGGTTCCATCCCTCGCTCTTTACCATTGTGAATGCTCTGCAGCTTAAAAGCACGCAAGCTCATTAGTAAAAACTGGAGAGGGAGTCTGAAATAAAGGATAAAAAAAGCTGATTGAATGTCTGCTTTGTAGAGAGGAGCGATTTAAATATAAAGCCAAAAAAAAAAAACTTATTTTGTAAGACACTATAAGAAAAGAGCTTCCTCTAATAGCTTGGCAGCACATTAAGAGCTCAAGGTTAGTTAGGTGCAGAACTCAGTCGCAGGACTCAAAACTCCTGAAAAGTAAGAGGGGTTTATTTACAGATGCACACCAGGTGAAATATATATTCATATGAACAGTGAAGCACGGGAAGGGGGTTCCAGGGAATCCAGGGCGGGGAAACGTCCACACTCCCCTTCACACAGTCTGTCACTCACAAAAATTCCAAATCTAATTCACGAAACTTCACTCACACCCACTCAGGGTCCACAGGGCAGGAGAAGCAGTTAGGGAAAGGCACTAGGAAACACGAGGCACTCACTAGGCAAGCCAGGGTTACACTGACATGAGTTGATACAAAGATCCAGCGAAGAAGCAGAGTCCACTGAGGCCTTGAGTAGTGCAGAGGTAATCATCAGTGATGAGTGGCAGGTGAGTGATCACAGTAGATGGTTGACAACAACATTCTAGAGATCCAGCAGACCATCGCAATATGTATGTTTGACTGTTTAAAATAAATATATTTGAGGTGTATTTGCATTTTAATACCTCTTTTTGGTTGATGGATCCAGTGTAAAATCAATTTCTCCTCCTTCCATTCTGTTTGACCAATCAGACACTACCACAGCATCTTTCTCTGAGACACCAACACTGTCTAACTTACCTCAAGGGAAACTCCTTTGCTGCAATCCCTACATATTTCTGCAACTTTTCCGCAAATGTACAATGTGAAATGATGTCAAACATTTCCATTTCTTTCCACTGAACACCGAGATGCATTTAACTGTGTTATGGATTTATCTGTGGCGTTTGTGGGGGTTTTTTCTGTGAAAGTAGGTTGGAAAGATTACATTTTACTTTATTTTTTGGTAATTTATCCCATTTTTTGGTTGCTAGCCTGTTCTCTCTTTGTATGCTTACTCACTGTTTAGTTGTTTTTCTTCTTTCTTGTGGGTGATTCAACATTATAAAGCACAGATGGAGCAGAGTGAGGCTGTCTAAAGCTCTTATTTTTGGTAGTCAAGCTTAATAGACTTTATTTAATATATTTCTGCTTTTCAATTTTCTTGCTTCACAGCTCTATTGTTAAACATCTGAGAGTCATAAATAATATTTCTTCTCCTTTCCTAAAGCACAATAGCTTATGTACCTAGAATCACATCCATTATTATTTGGACAGTGTCACATTTTATAATTTCACATCTGTACAGCACAGCTGAAGTGCAGACTTTCAGCGTTCATTCAAGGGATTTAACAAAAGCATTAACAGTTTAAGAATTACACTCCTTTGTATACATAACCCCCCATTTTTAGTAGGTCAAAATTAATTGGAAAATTGACTCACAAGCTGTTTCATGGTTAGGTGACCCCTGATTATCCCATCCTTTGAGTAATATTTGATTATTTCATAAAATAATACAAATAATCTCTGTGTGATCACTTCTCCAAAAATACAGTTTTTGCTCACACAAACTAATCAGAATAAGACAGCTTCATAATTTCTTTAATTCAATAATCTATTCATGTTTTTGTCATTTATGTTAAGCACTACATGTGAATGAAATGTGCATTATCTTCCTTTGGTAGGTGACAGTGCAAGCCACCTGCATCACCCTGACTGCCATGAGTGGAGACCGCTGTTACGTGACAGTCTACCCCCTCAAATCTCTTCGGCACCGAACCCCCAAAGTAGCCATGATTGTCAGTATTTGCATTTGGATCGGTAAGTCATGTCATTATCAGCTGACTCAATAGAAAGAGTTGCACATATGTTAAAAAAAAGGTAAAATGCCATCATTTTACCTAACCATGTTTCTCCTCTTCAGGTTCTTTTATCCTCTCTACACCAATTTTAATGTACCAGCGTATAGAGGAGGGCTACTGGTATGGCCCGAGGCAATACTGCATGGAGAGATTTCCCTCTAAGACGCATGAGAGGGCTTTTATCCTTTACCAGTTCATTGCTGCCTACCTGCTGCCGGTGCTCACTATCTCTTTCTGCTACACTCTGATGGTTAAGAGGGTTGGCCAGCCCACAGTCGAACCTGTAGACAATAATTATCAGGTAAGGGCAGGCGTTATTTCAGCCTGGGCTTCACAAGTACCTCACAAAAGCACAGAGATATTAGTGCCACCACCTGCTGCTAATTTTCAGCCAATTAAAAGTTTAAAATCTCTCTTCTCTTCTCTTCTCTTCTCTTCTCTTCTCTTCTCTTCTCTTCATGTCCCTGTCTTTGAAAATGTGTTTCAAAACTCCTTTAAAAGTGGCTGCAGTCAAATCTTTATTTTTTTTTTATAATGTTCTTTATTTTATAATTTTCTATTGTTGCTTTCTTGTTCAGTGTGGGACCTGTTCATAAAAAAGAGAAAGAGTATTATAACTGGCAACTTCTGCACATGAGTATTGCAGAAAGACAAATAAATTATTGCCTTTATGCCAACACAAAGAGACCTTACACTTCACTTCATTTTGGGAACACGAGCTGATAGACCCGCTGTGGATGGAGTGAGGGTAATGTTCATCACTACAGGTGTTATATTGAAAGTGTGACAGGATATAGTGGAAAACAATTATGAGCAGAAACAAGTACATCTGCAGCTTGTTGCCAAACACTCTTGCTCAGTGTGGGACTGATTTTTTTTTATGCATTAATGCCCTGATCAATCATTTAGACCAAAATAGGAAAGAGAGAGAGCAAACAAATGTCCTTTAATATCAATGGATAAATAGGTTGCAATGAATTGACAACCTCAATGAGAAATATAGCCTTTAATACAGTCACACTGGGGAAAGTAGAGGTTGGAGACCCAGCATGACACTCATAGTGAGTTGCTATCTCTAAAGCAACTTTGATGCATGAACACATGCAATAAAACCAAAACAAGACAGAATCGACTTGCTAAGACACTGAAAGGGGTGAAGCTGGCAATTACATGAAATCTATCTGTGGTAATACACCAATTAACTCTGTGAAATTGGTGAAAAATGCAAACCTGTTGAACTGTGTTGCTAATCTAATGCGATCTATGCACACAGAAAATCACATTAATCACTGATTCACCAAGTTCCTCTTCTTTTGTCTCTTCAGGTGAATCTGCTGTCTGAGAGAACAATCAGCATCCGGAGCAAAGTTTCCAAGATGGTGGTAGTGATTGTGCTTCTCTTTGCCATCTGCTGGGGGCCCATCCAAATCTTTGTCCTCTTCCAGTCTTTCTATCCTAACTACCAGCCTAACTACGTCACATACAAGATCAAGACGTGGGCCAACTGCATGTCCTATGCCAACTCCTCTGTCAACCCCATAGTTTATGGCTTTATGGGAGCTAGTTTCCAAAAGTCTTTCAGGAAAACTTTTCCCTTCCTGTTCAAGCACAAGGTAAGAGACAGCAGCATGGCTTCAAGGACTGCCAATGCTGAGATCAAGTTTGTTGCTGCGGAGGAAGGCAACAATAATAACGCGGTGAACTGATCCCGATCATTTAACGTAAGAAGGATAGGGACAGTTTTCTAATGAGAACTCTGAAAAAAACAACACTAGTGATGAATACCAGTCATGAGTTCATTGTGTGAAAGTCCTCAAAGAACAACTGATCTGAAACAGACACTGTTTAGCAGCCGGATGTATTTAAATCAGTAAATATAACTAATTATTGAAATGATGTGGGGAAACTCAGACACATAAAACAGATGGGCACTAACAATATTTGGCACAATATGTTACCTGTTCCAACTGCCAAGGCTGGCAGTGTTGGCACACATCTGCCAAACACCAGGTCTGAATAACAGACAGCCGAACACGTCGGATGAAAAAAGAGGAGAGTTTGGCCTGAAAGCTGCAGGCAGGACCTTTAATCCCTGTTTGATCTGATGAGGTCTGCAGATCTAGAATAAACTGGATTGAGGACAGATGATGATTATAACTTTCATATGCGAATATGATGTTTTGGAAATGAAACAACACTGAATGTATATTTGAATTTAACGCTCTTGACTAAATGTCAGTTGGCTTGTTTTTGGCTTGTTTTTATGTAGTTGACAGACTGTTTCAGTAGTGTTGATGTCTGGGCTCTGGTGAGGCCAATCCATGCCTGATGGTGTTTCATTGTGTGTTTTTCTATCGAGGTATGCTTTAAACGCATTTGCAGCATGTTTGGGATCATTGTCATGATTAAAAAATGAAGCTCAGTCAGATGTTACTTTATAGTAGATTAAAATCTTAAGCTACTTTTCTTTGTTCATAATTCCATCAATTTTGACAATATCTCCAACACCTCTGTTTGAAATGTAGCAACACACCCATTAAAAGGTCTCCACCATGTTTTACAGATGACTGTAGACACACTATGTAATGTTTTTTTAGCAGGCCTGGTGAGGCTTCAGTGAACAGTAGATAGGTCAACTTAAGGGCATCTCTTCAGGTCAGGACTCTGCTGTAGTTATTCAGACCTGCAACTCTTAATTTTCTTTTCCACGATCCCTAAGCCACAGTTTTTACAATACACTGAACACCATGCCAAGACAAGCCAGGTTTTCAACTAATAGTTTTTTGGAAGTTGTTGGTGAACCTGTGTTATCTTTAGAATTCTTCATAGATTCAACTAAAGAAATGAGAACAATCTGTTTTTGCTGCAGATAGTAGCAAAGTGCCTAAAGATACAAATTTTAAATGGATTCTTTACTAAAATGTCTGTTATTTGTCTGTGTAGACACAATAGCGTTTCATCCCTTGAGTTAGATGGCTTTTTCATGCTTGAAGCCTGGGAGGCAAAGTATAAAGAAATGATGGGTGACTCAAGAATTTTGCATAGCGATGTGTACTGGAGCTATTGTTATTACACATTTGACAACACTGTTTAAACAAACAGCCATGAATGCCTCATACCGGTACACTGACCACTTTAACGCCAAATTTGTCAGCTTTCACCAGCTCTCTTATCATACAGCCATGTTGAGGTTCCAGTTCTTATCAATCTCTAAGCAAGACAGCAAATATGCAAAACTCCCCAAATATCAAACTGTTTGTTTAAAAATTATGAGTTTATCTCACTTCTGTTCATTTTTGTGTGTGAGGGATCTGGGGGTAGGGGGAAGGAGCTCTTCTTTTCTGTTCAGCTTACGATCCCCCGACCACATGACCTACACATGTACTTCTCTACAGGTTTCTACATACATCCATGGTATTATATGTTAAAATACAAGGGAATCAGACGGTTTCTTGATGTGACAGAAGATAAAGCTGTGCTATTTTACTTGTTTAAAAAAAGAAATGCAGAATCCAGCTGAATGGACGTTTCCGTTGCTGCCAGTATGATGAGTGGTATAAAGGCTAAACCGGGGGTTATAGTCACTGAAGCGCAGACAGTGTTTACTTTGCTTTTGTGTCCCATGCACAAACACTCACACCTTACTCAATTGTGCATTCACAAACACTATACAAAACATGCAAGCGTGAACACAGGCAAACACAAGCACGCATCCACATGTCGCCCACTACATCTAGTTTTTGTTTTGTTTTTTTCGTTAGCCGTATCAGTTGTTACATCTTCTCAGAAAAAATACACCCTTGCACGATCTTGTCAGACAGACTGTGGCAGAGACGACCCATATGACCTGCTCTGTTGTGAGAGCGCATTCTGAAGGAGAAGCTGATGAGGGAGCAGCTGTCTGGCAATAGAAATGCAGCCTATCATAGTTAATAAATCTGTAAAGCTGCTGTCAGCACTTCACTGTCTGCATGCAGTTCTTCTGCGCATCCCACACAGTGACATTCAAAATCAGGACTCCCATTGTGACAAACAGAAATCTGTTTATTAAATTTTCATTCAAATTGTACATAATGCAGAACTTCTTGCCCAGGCTGCCTTTGAATCATATCAAAGCATCTCAAAATGACAATCATAGTGCTTTTATTAATCATAAATGGCTGATTGAGAGTTGTCATTAATTAGGGGGAAAAAAAGGCAGGAACATTTTTCTAACAGGAGTATGGAGGCTGAACTACAGAAAGGCCACCTTAATGTAACTATAGATCATGTAACCTTACGTTATATTGGTCATTAGTAGATGCTAATTATATACTTACTAGATACAGCAGAACATGCATCTTGCAGCCGCATGTCGAAGGGTTTGTAATCGTGCTAAAAAAAAGGACTTTGAGTTTTGTTGAAACAATCTGAGCTGCACTGTTTAGTGGCAAGTAATTAGTCCTCCATTTGCAATTCAAATTGTACAAACTATGGAAAGTGTCACTTAGTGTCACCCACTAATTAGAACAGAAAAAAAAGGTATGGCATGGAGTGCATTGTAAGGCCATTTATTTTCTGTGAGCACTTTCTTTAAAACATGTCTTAACATGTTCGAGTTACACCTAATGGGTGCATATTGCTCGCTAATAATCCTCCACATCTATGTATAGCCATTAAGGCAAAAGTCATGAATAAAATGTTCATTACTTATACCACTCCATGATGTATTTCATTGTGCAGCCTGACAGCTTCAAACATGCAGGCAGAGGCATGAAAGGTTTCCAGTGGGTCTTCATTGACAAGTCCACCGAGTCCACCGAGCCCCGATCCCAACATCATGAAATCATCATGAAATCTTGGATTATGTAGAGACAGAAGACACTGAGCCATCCTATATAAAAGGAGTCCTGTATTTAAATTTTTGTAGGGGTTTTTTTGTAGTTTTTCTGAGGTTAAATGACTGAAAACCTTTCATTGTATTATTTTTTAAATTCTTTCCTTTGCACAAAAATTTACTGTATGGTATGTTTTGCACACATCCTCATGACATTGTGACTTTTTATGTGTTTGTCTGGTGTAAAAATATATTATGCTAGAGTTCAGCTTGAACTGTCTTGTGCAATGAGATATGTTCAGTTTTAGATGTACCTGTAAGCTGTTTTGTTTAAAGAAATGATTGTAGTGAAACAGACAAATGATTTCATAATTTCTCAGGGTTATGAAGAATCATGCCTGCAGTGAGATTTGAACAGAGCTAGTAATGTAAATAAATCATTGAATCTAATCTTTTTATTGGTGCCAGCCATGCATTGCTCTATACTGTAGAGATGTTGCGATAGTGTTTGCATAATTTTAGATTTTTAAAGCACAACAGTTATACAGGAAAGCTCCTGGAAACAACGTCATTATACAAATGAAGAACAGGTATGCTTATTGGCTTGTTTTGTGAGTAAATGAGCAAAATTAGTAAAATAATTACCTGACAAAAAGGCTTTTTGTTTTTCACTCTGAAGTATTAAATACATATTGAATCCTTTATATATACATATTTAACATTCTGGATCTTATAGCATTTTTTTGGTGTTTTTAGTTTATACGATCAAGGATTTGAGCTTCCTGCACAGTTAGCCCAGACTGAAACAATAACACAGGTTGGGAATTTGACATCAACCAGGCCACTCAGTTTTATAATCTATCCCTATGGCTTCTTTACAGTTATCAGCAATGTAGGGGTCGTTACTCAAAAAAGTAATCTATTACACATTACTCATTACCATTTTTAAATGCAGTGCAGTATGTTACTTATTTACTTACTATTCATTTGTAACATTACACGTTACATTACTTTCTTGTTACTCCATAAAATGGCCTGAAACACAGTGCCACATAATTACCAGTTAACAATATGAACATGTGGACAAAGTTCCACATGGTAGCACAAACACCCGTCTGAGGCTACACATACAGACTCTCTTTTAGTGTTTACATGTGAACACAAAGAAGCATCACATGACTGCTGGGGTTACCTGTTGAAAACAGGATTTGGCTGTTGGGCTCGGGGTCAGCATTCACAGCTTCAACACAACTCTGGGTTCTTTGCTAGCTTTACATTAGCATGTAGGTATCTGTTAAGAGTCAAAGTTCTGTTTATACTGTAATGCAGTTGTTTCTGTCCTGAATGCAGTTTGCACTTTACCATTGTGTTCTTGTCTTTTTGTGCAATAAAAATAAAACAAATGTTAATACCTATCTGCTTGGCGTTCAGATAACTGAAGAACCTTTGTGACGCAAGTAATAACATAACTGCAACTGCAGCTGAATTTAGAACAGTAACGTGTTACTAACAGTGTTACCGATAAGTATAATATGATTACAGTAAAGCATTACTTTATCACCCATCGCACCCAACACTGGTTTTCAGATATTCACTACAGAATTATCCTAACCTAAAGGATTCCCTTTCATAATATTAATGCTATAATCAGTTGATCAGTAATGCTTGCTAAAATTAATCTTTCATTAGCAAATAAACATATATGTTTATGGGGTGAATAGAGTCTGTAACCATAAATGTATAACAGCTGTACAACAAATTAACAAATGACAACCTCTATAAGTGAATTTGTCCGCCTGTGAACTGTGAGCATTTAGGGTGTACCATTTTGGGTCAACCGGTGAAAAACTAGTAATTTACTCACAAAACCAGAGACAAAGAACAATAGAACACCAAACACTTATCTGACTATTTAAGCATTAAGCAAAAGTATGAATAGAAAAACTGACACTTTCACTGAGACAACACATTAGCTACCACAATGTAAAATAGGCTATTGGTGTTTAGCCAGTAGCTAAGGTGTTCTTCACTGACCTGGTCTCTGACTAGTGCATTTCTCCTCCAAAAGTATTTTTTCTTGTTTCATTGATCATTTATCTATAGAGCGGGTGCATGTTGACTGCTATCCAGAGAGAGAGAGAGAAAGAGAAAGAGGCTGTAAAGTGGCTTCTTTGGGAGTCTTTGTTATGCATACAGGAGAGCAAACAGTCTCCACACGTCTGTCACCTCGAGAGGTCTGAAAGGTCTGTCAACTCAATACTGCTTGCTACAATGACACTGAGCAAGCCGACTTTTCACAGCAGGCCAAAATAACTATTAGGCTCCTGATGTGCAGTCTACCGCTACCTGTAAATGACTGCGAAATAATCATGCCTGAAATTGTCTTGTCCTGAAAATAGACTGGCAGATTCTCAAAACCACCACATTGAATCTTCTCAGAAATATCTCAGTTACCCCTGAATGGACTGTCATAAAATTTGGTACAGGTATTTCTGCTTCCTACAAATAACCTGGATAGACCTTAAAGACCCAAAGATGTAAAAAGGAATCACTGCTGCTGTGGTGAGAGAAGGGCTCCAAATTGGCTCGTCACCTGACCATTAACCGTTGACCGCAGGATGGTCTGAAGAATATAATAAAGAAAAACATTATCTTCAAATGTCAGAGATTGAAATGTCACAAGACTGGTAGTGTCTTGTTAGTTTATAGCTTTCCACTACAGACAACAGAGGTCAGTACTGATGGAAAAGTTCATAGAAGAACACTTTGATTGTTGCTTTTCAGATGCAACAAAGATGTAAGAATACCCGCTAACAGATCTGCCCTCTGTGTATCATTGCAGCTCGTCATGATGACCTTGGTCCATTTAGCAATAAGTTAACTGACAGGTGGCTTTTAGTCGCCTTATTTTCAGGTGAATCCCAACAAAGGACGAACAAAACCACGTGCAATCAGAATGTGGGAGGCATGATTTACTGAAAAGGTCTAAAGCTGGAACACAGAGGTTACACCACATGTATGTACTGTATATGTTCTTCAAGGACAAATTGTATGCACTCATCCTGCTGGATTCTCTTACAGTACATCTGAACACATATCTAGACACTATTTTAGATTACCTCTGTGACTTGTGCACTAAACCTTTCTAAAGTAGAAAAAAGCGGCATGGCAAGAAATTTGTCAATATCAGTGCAGCATCAGTTGAATTCAATTCAGTTTTAATTATACAGCGGCAAATCACAACAACAGTTGACTCAAGGCACTTTATATTGTAAGGTAAAGAGCCTACAATAATAGGTAGAAAACCCCAACAGTCACATGTCCCCCTATGAGCAAGGCCTTTGGTGAAAGTGGGAAGGAAAAACTGCCTTTAAGAGGAAGAAACCTCCTGCAGCCATCTGCCATGACCGGCTGGGAATGAGGGCCAGAAAACAGAAAAAGACACTATGGAAGAGAGCCAGAGATTAATAAAAACTAATGATTAAATGCAGAGAGGTGTGTTAAACAGGTAGTGAAAAAGGTGAGTGAAGAAGAAACACTCTGTGCATCATGTGAAGACCCAAGCAGCCGAGAGCTATTGAGCCTAGATCTACTTTTATCGAGTGGAAAAAAGTTAGTGTTCATCCTCCAGCTTCACTGTGTTTATATTCTGCTAACCATAGCTGTGTACACACGCACATCATTATATACCACCTAGCCCAACTTCAGTAATCCTACAAACGTCACTGCTGTTTAGGTTTCTGTCTGTTTATGTTGGAATTGATAGCAGAGCTGTACGTTTTAATTTTTGCTGGGGTGGTTAAGCTTTGTATTTGTATTCTCAGGTCTGATTGTTTTTATATCTAGACATTATGTTGCATGCCTCCCCTGTGTCTTTATGTGAAGTCTGTCTTGTCCCTGTGTTTGCTGACACACCTGTCTGTCCGTGTCTGTCCAGACTCTCTGTGTCCTGTCTCCACGGTGTACGTTTTGTCCTGTCAAGTTCATATGTTTTAGTCTTGGTAGTTGTTTTATTTTGATAGCCCCTTGTTCTGGGTGTATGATGTTCAGTCAACATGTCTGTGATATATATTTTTTCATTCTCCCTTTATCCTTTGTTGTGTTGTGTCTTACTTTGCATTATTTGGTATTTAGTTAAACTTTCAGCAATAAAGCTGCTTTTTAGTTTACCTTTCTTGTTTCTGAGTCCTGCACTTGGCAGTGAGAGCTGGACTAACCTGGCTCAACGTGTGGCTCCCAGAGGAAATTAATTTCTGAATTGGAAAACGTTACCCAAAGGTGAAGAAAAACCACGGGAGGCACATGAGTTCCTATTTACCAACCTGTTTGTAGTCTCACCACTTCACATTAAACCGTGAATGTTGGAGAGCATAAAAATTATGTTAATGTCAAACTGACGCGGCCATTATTTTCCTGCTATGCTGCCTGCTAAGTGGAGTCGTATTGATGCCTAAATGACTTCTGAGGGCTCATTTTGTGAGTAGAGGTAATTCACCACTCGCATGGGAAGACACAGACAATCAATCAAATTCTCAAACTCCCATTTGTGCCTGACTTCCGCTATCTCGACAAAAAAGTATAAGATCTGTAGAAGAATGAAAGCTGACAGATCGATTTGGCTGTTAAGAAGAAACATTTTCCAAACAAGTATTTTCCCCAATGTCTTCCCTCCTTAAAGTATAGTGACAAAAGCAACCAGATTCCTTGGCTTGTCCAGCAACGATTTTCCCCTGTGTCCTTTGTCATTTGATGATGCAGCATTTCCATAGTTTTTTCTTATATATGTGGCTCGGTGTAGCTGAATGTGACCGTCTGCTTTTATCCGTGGAAAATCCATTTGGCTAAAGGCCCAAAAGTATGACATGACAGGAGGAACGCACATCAAGATAGATGAGGAGCAATCAGACCCGTTATTCAAATTAATAAAAAAACATACAAGCTCTAGTTCATCCCTTTTAACCCTGTTGCACCCTGTTACTTTACAGTGGTTTATTGACTGGCGGAAAAAAGTGTCACCAAATGTTTGTTCAATTTGCCCAACTCATAATGTTTATATGCCTAAATGAAAAGTTTGAGCCTCATATTAAAAAAAATGTCATGCACCTGGGCGTTTGATGAAAAAATATTTTTCTTCAAAAGTCATTCTAATTACTTAATTAGAAAGCTGAAAGTTTAAATTTAAATCAGGTTTCTGTTTAAAAACAAGGAATGAGGCTCTTTCATAGTACTTGTAACACTTTTCTCAAATGTACCCTTATATTTATTATTGGAGTCAGTCTCCGCACCCAACAGTGTATAAGGACTTAATAGGATTACCATCACTTAGCTCAGACAGAGCATCAGAGGCTTCTAATTTATCTACCAAGTAATCCTTTATAAAGTGCATGTTATTGGTTAGACTAGTCATGCTCAAGGACCCAGTATTTGTATAGCGCTTTACTAGTCCCTAAGGACCCCAAAGCGCTTTACACTACATTCATTCACCTATTCACACACACATTCACACACTGTGACAACTCTCATAGGATTCAGGACTCAGGTTAAGCAAATATGTCTCCTAGGAAATATTAAGCTTATTTTAAGTTTTATATAACAAATTATTTTCATAAGTGGTCTCTGTGTACCTATAGTAGATGCAGAGAAACACAGTGAAGTGCATTCTCTGTGCAATATTTGGGAAGAAAGAGCATGAGGTGCTCTTAAGGACAAAGCACAGACTTCAGCGTTACACCTGTGCCTGCTCTAGTCATGGCTTTCTTGCAGCGTGAGACCAAACGTGGTCCTGCATGACAAATTACTGCTTGGATCTTATTACAGAGAAAAGTCAAAATCAATAGCAATCGCTCAAATTTATGGGCTGCATCGAGTTAAGTATCCAGTGGTCAGAGCCATTCTCGCAGCGGGATTTTGGAGGGAGGCATATCTTCTTCTGATCTCAAGTCCTTTCCCTGCCACCATGATGAGTGCAGCGGCGCCATGGTTGAGCTCGTTCAAAAGGCTGGGGAGTTTCTCCATCATTGGAGGTCCTCACCCCTGCAGTACGTGAAGGGAATGCAGCTATAAATTTAAACCAACAGGCAGCAAAAATATTTAAGGTAGAATCAGCAAGAGATACCACTGAGCCAAGAGGGGAATGACGCAATTATCAGTGTGATGATCTCCTGGGAGAAATCTGTCATTCCTGAAGAGGGAGACAGAGAGTCAGAGTCACTGGAGGAAAGACGTTTGGTAGCAAAGCAGCAAATTACTGTGAGAAAAACTGAGATAAAAGGATGTCTGACAGATGGCTAATGACCCGTGGTATGGTTTCTTGGCAGCACTCCACGCTCTTTGGAAGAAAACTGTTGATCATGTATCGAGTGTGTTTGTGAAGACAGAAAAATAGTGTTTTACTTGAACTACAGCAGAAAAACATGTATGACTGTTGACAGCACTGCTTCTGCTCTGGCCCCAAGAACCACATCAGATCATCCAGTGGGTGTGGGGCACGAGACAGGGCCTGGGATGTGTAATGGCGCAACTGGACTCAAAAGACAGATTTAAATTTGAGTCCTATATACTCAAGATTTTCTTTCTCATGCAGAGATGGGGTTAGGATTGATCTAAAATAAAGGATATGTTGAAAAAGAAAGTCATACAACTCTCAGAAGCCTGGTCACTGCGAAATAAATACAGCAAAATGTCTGTGGCTGCTCAGTTTTCGTCCCTCGAGTCGCCGTCACACTTAAAGTTGTGAACGGTACAGCTGCTGAAATCCAAACCCGTCTAAACCCGAAATCTAAATTCCTTTCTTTATGTCTTTTTCAGTCCTTCTTACTTATGTATAAAGTCGAACGAAGACGGTGACTCAACACACCAAACAGTCAGCTGAAAGTTGGAGGGGAAAATAATTGTCAGTGGTGGAAAGAGCACTGAGGCAGACGGCTGTATACAAAGAGGCCTTTCTACCAGTGAGCAGAAGTGCCTCACGTCACAACACTAGCAGGAAACCATACCAACACCAGCACCACCAACTTGCCCCTGGGACTTGATGTGTGTGTGTGTGGGAGAGGGATTGGTGAGGGGGCTGGAGGAACACTAGGAAAAAGGAGGGGAAAAGGAAATCTAGGAGCCTGGAATGTTAAATGAAACTTAATATCCTGCCTCTGGTCTAAAAATAAATGGAGCAACAAGCACATAAACAAACAAAAAAATATGTGTGTGTGTTTTGTCTGTGTGTGTGTGTGTGTGCCTGCGTGTGTGATGTATAGGCTCAGCAGTGCAGCGCAGAGGTGTGAGTGAACTGTATTGATTTGCCTTGCTTATTTGAGCTGAAAATGAACATTGTTTCCACCCCGTTGCCCCGTTACCCTGTTATAGCACACGCATCAAATGGTGCACAACTGCATGTAGAGGGGAAAAGTCAATTTGATTACAGGAACTACAGACCGTCGACTCGCTGCTGTATATGCAATTAAATGGTAGAGTGGGTGCAAGTAATTAAATAGTGAGCTGAAACTTTACTGCTGCGTATTTTCCACAGTGTTATTCTAAGAGTATGTGACTTATAATAATTACTAATTAGTCAGAGAAACTATGTCTCCATTAAAGTTTTTCACCCCACTGAAATAAAATTAAATAAAATCTTTATAGCATTGCAGGCCTGCCAAGCACAATATACATATATGGTTGAAATGAGGCAGGGGTGGAAAGCCGCTCACCAAACTGCACATGGACCTTTCAACATTATATTTTTTTTGTTTTTAAGAAATCGCAACCTGTGGCAGACCTCACTACTTCTAATACTGTCTAGCCCCAATACTTCTAAGTTTATTAGTTCAGTTTTCCACATATTTGCTCCTTCAGTGCAAAAAAAATTCCATTACCAAAACTGTGGATTATTGATAGTAATCATGACATTGTTTCCCAGGTTTGAGAGGGCGAGGTTTGGATTAGGAAGCCTCTGAGAACGACTCAAATAACCTTAAAGAAGATGAGCTTCTCCAGGCAGTTTTGATGTCTTTGTGTTTGAAGTCCTCTGTATGCCATAAATATGTATAACATTGCAGCTACTCTTGTGTCTTTGTAGTCAGAGCAGAAGATACCCTTAATGCCTCACTGATTTGCCTTCTGGCTGATTGCGTGGATGTCAACAAAAGTGCTGCAGCCCCATGCTGTATTAATATAAAAGTTTACGTCATTCTTAGCTTGAATTCCTTGTTTGCAGCAACCAAGGTTGTTGGTAATTTAGGGGGACACTGGTGTACTAGAAATGCACTGATCAACAACCAAGGGCCTGGAATTGGCTGATTTTCAGCATACTTGGTGCAGAATGATGATTAGCCACTAAGTCTCACATGTAACAGAGTATCAGCCGGTCCATGTTATGCCTGCACAAGACACACACACAGTAATGAGGCAAATAGTTGGACAATAGTGAGCTGGCGTCCCATGGTGGGAGGATGTGAGCCGCAGCAATAATAGAAATTCAGATTGAAATTAATTACAGTTTTTCTGATATTACGTTATATCACTTTGCATATGACTGGGTAGCAATTTATAACCAACAGCTTGTGTTTTTTATGTTTTTCAAATAAAAGTAAATACATCAATTTCTATTGTATTTTGATTATAGATCAGATTTATGATTGAGTGGTGGGATTTTCTGGGTTTTAAATGACACTCTTGACTTTGAGAATGGATGAACAAAATATTGCTAGCAAAATATTCACGTGAATGAGGAATAAAAAAAGGTTTTCCAATGTTTCACACAAAAACTGTTCAACAACCAGCGCTGTTAAAAACTTTAATGACCTTTATCCAACTGAACATGGCCAGTTTGACATAGCTAACAAAGGGCAATTAGCTAAAGCTAATGCAATCTAGAGCCCAAACCCAGCCACAAGCCAGCAGCCTCGGTATGAGCAACAGATCAAAGCAGCTACAGGAAAATTGTTACAACAAGTGATAAAGAGAAAAGAATCAATGTCCTGTTATGTGGTGAATTTCTAAAGATGCTGGATATTTATATAAGTACACTTGTTTAGTTATATTAATGTGTTGCAGCTCCTTTTGTTTGGTGAGGTAAACTATGTAAGCAGAAAGTAAAAGTGGGTGTCAAGCAATTCATGTATGACTCATTATTTGTTTCTCTTTCCAGTAATAGATCAATTTATTTTCAGATTTTTTGAATGAGGGAAGATTCTGTAACTTATTGCATTTTTAAGGAAAGTTTGATTTTATTATGAAAATAAAAAATTGCATTATAGGAAAGACTTTTTTGTTTGTATATGCTGTCAATTATAGTTAGAAAAAGAAATTGTAAGTATCCAAAACTTCATTTTCCAAGAAAATTGTAATCAGTGCGTTTCTAGTTTTTAATGATTGGAGGAATAGCATATTTCTTTATTTATTCTGGAAACAATAGCATGTAATTAGTATTAAATTTGTGTACTTGTGTAAAAATGTTTGTTTTTCAGTAGTTAAAAAATAGTTTGTGAATCTCTAAAACTAAGAATATTGAGCCATCTTAATAATATTTCAGTCCCTTTGTTTACTTTTTGCCTTTAAATAAAAGATTTGTTGCCCCTATTTGTCTCTGTCATCTGGCACCCTGAATGCTAAGTAGTGATATTTTGTGTTGGATACAGAGCAGAGGCTGTGAAGGTTTAACTTGCGGTCTGCACTGCTTGTCCATCCTGACCAGGAAAGGTGTAGCATTCACGTCACGCTGGAGCAAAGGTGGAGATGAGAAAGAATCCATTGATCATGATTTCCATTGAGTTCACAAGTTCAGGATATGTTCTTATGCAAACATGCACAAACATAACAATGCTGCATGTATAAATCACACTGATGTGACAAGAGAAAATAATACTGTGACAGTTACATCTTCATTAACAATCAGCTCACACCCACAAAATCCCTCCTAAATCCCTCCTGGGTGCCCTGTTATGAGACAGGTAACCATATTGTGATAAGGTGTGTGCGTATGTGTGTGTGTGTGTGTGTGTGTTTGTAGGAGGTGCCCAGCCACCTGGAGCGGGGCAGGTATGATTAGTGATGGTGCCAAGACACACTTAAGATGCAGCCACTCTGTCTAGTGCAAACACGCCTGTCTGAGCGCAGATCAGACGAGTGTGTGTAGGTGCACATATACCTGTACAACTATCTGCGTGAGAACCAGTTTGACATCAGATCAGGGCCAATCGTCACACACACACCAAACACACTACTTTATAAGGCTGTCCAAGGGTTAACCTAGGCCTAAGGTTAGAATCGGGTTAGAACTGTCACTGGCTTGTTTAGGCAGTTAGTTGTGATACCTAAAATTAGAGTATATGAGTAGAAAATGCAGTATGTGAGTAAATCTCTGTGGAGAGCCAAACTTGTGTGATTAAAAAAAAGAAAACAGAAAAAAAAGTGCGAGAAAGAGAAAGTACTTCTCACTATCTGGGTTCATCCAGTATTGTGCTCTCTCCTCGAGCTTTCTGCCACAGCTCATTTCTGTTTGCGAGTTGTAACTGTTCATTTGCAGGTATGTCCCGTTTTGTGTGCGTCTGCTGTGTAATTTATCAGGGTGGTCTTTGTAAATTGCTTCATTTGTTTAGTTGCAATTAATTTGATACACTGGGTGTATTTTACATCCAAAGACGAGTCGAGCCCATTGTTCTCGGTGTGCCCGGGCTGAGGTGTCGACTTTCAAGCAATGCTGAATTTGAGGAGCCAGATATGAAGATTTTTTTTCTCTTCTTTTTGATATAATAGGAGGCTAAAAGAAAGGGCTGGCTTCTAGAGGTGTGCCTGTGACAAGAGTGAGATTTTAAGACCATGATGTCATATTTAAGAAGAAATATTTAAAATAATGAGTCATTTAACGTATGTTTTTATAGGGAGTTTAACTGTTTAACACATTTCCCATAAAAGTGCATGAAACTGAAAACTAGAGAATACATTTTAATTATAATCTTTAAACATACAGAAATACATAAAAAGACTAATTATAAAATAATATTATAATTAAAAGATTTTATGGGCTTATAAAAATGTAAGTACAATTTTGAAAAGTTTGAAAAACACATATTTTAACTTAACAGTGACTAATGAATTAGATGAGTAATTACACTACACTACATTTATGAGTGTGTCAATAATAATGATGATAATAATAATAATAATAATAATAATAATAATAATAATAATAATAATAATAATAATAATAATAATAATAATAATAATAATAATAATAATAATGATATAATAATAGTACATGGTTATATATAATTATAGTTCGTGGAATACAAACAGTTATGAAAGGTATCTGATAGAAAAACCACTGTGTACTGACATGACAAAAATAAGTAGTTAAAAGAAGTGGAGAACAGTCTTTTTTATGAAATCATGTTTCCATCGCTGTAAAAAAATATATCTGTAAGTCAAAGTTCTGAGTTGGGAATGTTAAAATTTGAACTTACTCTGAAGATTGAGTCAGTAAAAGTCAGGATTTGGAGACACCTAACCTGGAAACAAAGATATTCTGTGGTGCACACAGAGTGACCACACAAACACACACTAATTTAAACCGTTCACCTCAGGGTGGTGTAAGACACAACCAAATGGTCTTCTTGGCGTAGCACAGCCCAGCCAATCATTTTATTCTGAAAGATGGTATCTCTGTGTAGTTAACAGACATAATAGAGAAAATAATGATAGCAATGCCTTTCTTTTTTAATAGCATGCACTTAGAGGGGGTTAGGTTATGTGAGGCAAGTCACCTGGGGCATGTCCAACGTGATAGTGATGCGGTGTATTAAAAACGCAGTGCACACACTAGATCAACTGCCATAGATACTGTAACCCTGTTTTCAGTACACCAACCTTGCCATTCAAATGAAAGTCCTGTTTTTTCATAGACCTGCTGTAAGAGGAAGTGTTTTTGCCTGGATTTTATTGTTTTTTACAGAAATGCCTAAACATTTAATATGTATTTAATGTTTAAAATCAAATATAACATAAAAACATCTGGATTTGAAATATATCTAACCAGCTAAGAGGTCGGTTACAAAATTATCTTTGAAAAATATTATTATATAAATGATATCAAGTGGGTGTATTCTTGCATGCAGCGCTTGACTGCTGCGTTTCAAAATCTTAAAAATGAAAAACATTTGCGAACGCTTCACAAAACATAATTTAATTTTTCTCCGGAGTGGCAGCAGAGGTCATATCAGTGAATGCTTTCAAATTTCATTTCCTTCACCCGTGGGTATATAAAGTAAATGTGCTTATAGTTAGACTGTTAGCAATTTGGTAAGGCTGACCCTTTAAACAGCCACTGCCGTCTTCTACAGACGTTACACCGCTCACACAGAGATACGTGAATGGCGCGAGTGTGAGCTTACGTTTGGTTTTCAGTAAAAGCGCTGTTCTGTTTGTACTCTGCAGCTCGCATACAGTCATCAAGGCGTCATTTCTCTGCAAGTTGCCCCGAATGACTTTTGTTATTTGGAGATTTTCCATTTGAAAGAAATGAAATGCACTATAGAGTATCTTCAGCTCTGTTGTATTAACAGTTTATTGTATCATGAATCAAGAAAACATGCTGTCAAATAAAAACTACTTTGAAGTCCAGCCACAAATCACTTTAACTGACTAAAGCTGACATAGCAGGAGGGGCGAAAATATGAAATGTATAATGTGAGTGAATGTAAAAAAAAAAAAAAAGTTTACACAACAAACATGAGCTCCATATTTAATTGATTTCAACACACCGCTGTGAAGGCCGCCGCAACATAAACAAAGGGGCAGTGGGACAGCATAACCCTATCAGGATGAAATGGGGTTAATCTTTTACACTGATCAAATGTGAGCATGGTAGAAATAAAGAAAGTTAAATACATCAAAAATATCTAAATGGAAGTTCAGGTCATCATTAGCTGTAAATAATCTGAAAATATGAGTGCTTAAGTTGTGCTTATGAACTTTCACTGTGTTTTAAAATGAAATGACTTCATGAATTCCATAAGTTAAAGGTCACAATTACACTTCTCTAGGTATGAAGTCCCTTTTCAACGCTTAATTCCCGTTCCAATAAGATTTCCATGCTATAGGCCTGTTCAGCCAAAGACACAGGAACCGTCATTATCTCATTTAAGTGGCTATACCTTCCATTCTTTTCAGGTGCCAATAAAAAGCAAGTTTTATAAGAAGCGCTGTCAAAAACCCTGTTAAAAGAACTTTGATCACAGATTTAAATGCCTGCAGTCGCACGCAATGCAGATCACCAAGTATTCGGAGAGATGGTTTAACATGTGCGGCAGCTGAAGAGCAGAAGTTTGTCCCTCTTTGACCTGTAAATTCTTCGATTGGAACTCCTTCTATACTGTTTTTTTTCTTTTTTGTCCTTTAAACCTTCATTCCTCATCATTGTACACTGGTTGCAACACGCTTTCTCATTCATTCCCGATAGTCCTGTGTAAACTGTGAGCACTCACTACATTAGAAATCCAACTTACAGTAACTTACTGACTGATGTGGTTACATGACTGCTTGTTGCTGTGAGTGTACCAATGTGGTCATCTTTAATCAACACAAATGGACCAGTTACATTTGTGAGGTATGTAGAAAAACTGGGACCTATCTAGATGACAAAAACAACAGGGAGCATTCAAGGCTCGTACGAAATACCATGAGAGTCACTGTTAATGAGCTAGCTTAAAACTGTGCTCTCACTAACCACTTAAAAGCCGCAGTGCTAAAAGGTAATGCTAACTAAGTGTCGAAGGTGATCCAGTGTAGCGGTAAACGAAGACGACAGCTGCAGTTATCGCTGCATCATGTAGTTAACATTTCTACAGCATCACGAAAAGTGAGGCGACTTCAAATCCTATGAAGACCTTGTGAACTTGTTTTCTTTCAATCTGTCCACAATCTGTCCCGCTGTATCTCTTCTCATCCTCTGTGTCCCCTCCTTCCTTCAAACCATTAGAGACAAAAAGAAGCCATCAGCTCATCGATCATACTAACCTCCTGTGTGACCTCTTGCCAAATACCCCCCCCACTCAGAAAACCAGGTCTGCTCCATGCTGCTCTTTGTCTGCTCTCTTCCTGCGTTTCCCAGAGCAGTATTGTGGGACTCTCAACAAGTGGCTCATTTAGCCGTTGCAGCAACAGCAGATCGACGTGTTGAAACATACATCCTGCTCTAAATGGAGGTTCGGTTGCAAACAAATGCAAATAGAATTTCTGGTATTTTCACAGGATATCACACTGTTAAACAGCAAAATTATACTGATGTCACTTTTCCATTAAGTTAAATTCTAGCTGAATACCTGATTCAAAAAAGGAACTTCCATAGGCCTCATTTCCCTCCTGCGGGGCGCAGATTTATTGAGAACACATGAAAACTCTTCAACCGCTTTCATATCACTTAAAATATTTACAGTTAGGGGCAACAATTGCACTTCCTGACACAATAAGTCAAATGCGTGCGCTGTTATGGGCAAGAAAATACTGATGAAAATACCGTGGGTGAACATATGAGTAAAAGAAGATGTAGAGAGCCAAAGTGTTAATTTCTCACAAAAGAAACACAAAATGAATCAGTGGTGCTGATGGGTTTTCTGTGAGGTAGGAATCCAGCTGCAAACAAATCCAAAGTGGACGTTTCCCCTTTTTTTAATGGAGAAAGCGAGGCTTTTTCAAGCTGCAGAGAATATATTTGCATGATAAGAAGGAAAAATCATGACGCACGTGTTAAAATGCTGGTAAACTTCAGTAGTTCAGGAGCTTTTCTTGGACTCATGAGCAAAAGGTCATCCCAGTTTGTCGATAGCTGCCGTTTAATTTTGCATGAACTGTTATGAACTTTTAGCTACATATAAAAATGCAAATGAATTCAGCCACAGAAATGTTTTGCAACGGCTGATTAATGATAGATGGACAGAAACAATATATCAAAATGTCTCGTGTGACCTCTGAAGTGTTATGACTTTGGTTTTAAGGCAGATATTTGTCGAAGGAGCAGATATCCGTTGGAAAGCGGCATCTCCCAGCAGAGGAAGGCTGTGACTCATTCACCTTGAAGAAGAACATTGCTGGTGGCTGAGTCACCGGGGTCACACCCTTACGCACCCACCAGTCACTCAACCGGTTTCATTTCACACACACATAAATTCAAGTATTACAACATGTCTGTGCTTTGTGGGAACACGTGCATTGTGTGCAATACAGGTTCATTCAAATCCTAGTTAAGCGTTAATGTTAATATTTCTCTTTTGCAAAAAATACATTACAAGTAAAACCTAACAAACCGCCATAGAGTTCAGTTCTGACAAAAAGGGGATACGCCTGCAAATATTGGGCTGTTAAAGGGGACGATATCGGCATGGTGTGGATTTAAAGAGACGACCTACACTGTTCAAAGTAATGAATAAATATTCACTTTTGTACATTTACAGTCATATTTTTGCTTTTGTGTGTAAACAAATGCAGAGGGAAACTGTAAACGTTAATGTGCTAAGTGCTGATTAACAAACCTTTAGACAAATTTACAGATCAGATTATAAAGCTATCCTTAACAATTATAAAACAGTAATAAAAAGAAATCTTATTAATGTATTCAAACTTTAAGAGTACAGAAAATATTTGCGGAGTTCCTAAGAATTTGCTGTCTTAGTTACACCAAAATCAGCTATTTTTTATACTAATGCTGAATCGCTAGATTATTTTTAGTAACTTGTTTTTATTTACTCTGCTTTTTTTATTAATATATTTTCCTTTATTTTTATAGTTTATATTCTTTAAAGTGTTATTTTACGTGCAACATTTGCTTCACTACATGCAATGTTGCAGCTATTAACCAAAGAATTGCATTGCCAGTATGTTCCATTGTTACCTGTATACAATGAAGATAAAACCTGAACTTGAATTTACGTGTGCAAACGCATAACATGGATCAAGGATCCTGTTAGCTTTAAACAGATAATCCACATTTTTAGGCTACACTGGCTTCAAAGTAGCTGGACAAAACTACAACTTTTTTACTGCTGCTACAAAAACAATTGTGACATTATTTAATAATTTTCTTTTAAAAAGCACATTTATATATTAGGAAATTGTTTTCCAGCTTACATTGTGGAGACAGTGGAATCAGTGGGTAGATGAAATTCAGAGCTGGGCCGAAATTACTCTGTAATCTTTAACATACGGATGTTCACAAAGCCTGAAACAAAAGCCAGCTGGTTAGGAAAGTCTGAAGCAAAAGCATGCTGGTTAGGAACAAATTAAATGTTAATAAACAGATTCACGAACAGTGGAAATGCACAAGCTTGTATTTAAACTCTCTGTACAAACATTTGACATGCAAATCATCATTCGGGGGTGGAGGGGGGGGGGGGGTAT
>VUQR01000734.1:26627-86229 GCA_015108515.1 Hemichromis elongatus
CATTCGGGGGGGGGGGGGGGGGGGTGTATTTCAGTCATGGAGGTGAGACGAAGATAAAGGCCCTGCTTTCTTCAAAAACTACAAAAAGCTTAATAAAGCTACATTCATAAAAAGCCATTACCTTTGCACTGCCATATATATTTATTATAAGTATAAAATTGATGCCCTTTCATCTCTGCTGGATGTGTTTACTCTATGGATCTTTGTTCAGTAATTGCAGTAAGTCTGTCATTTTTGGCTGATAGATGAGCCTGTCCTGGTTTTAGTAAACCAGTGTCACAGATCCTGTGTCAGAGGACGCAGCATATGCATCCTCACTGCAGCCTACATGTATTTATCTTTTCCCACCATTTACCTTTTTTTGGCTCCCACCTCAGACACTACATTTTAAATTTCTTAGTCATGAATCCTGTAAACGTCGCGGCAACCTGCCCAGCCTCTCGCCCTGTTATGGCTGGAGTAGCATGTAGCCCCGCCATGACCCCGATGCAGGGATGGTTGAAAATGATTTCTGCTGCTTTTGCTTTATAGCAGCAGCCTTGCTTCTCTTTAAAGCACCGCACCACCCTGTCCATGTTTCACCTCCAGGCTAACACATTTCATTGTACAGATGAATGGAGGTGTGGTTGCATGTTGATTGCATATGCTATATTTACTAACATACCCACAATTACAAAACAAGACTAGGTGGCGCGCATGTTTCACAAATTTCTATTTTCAAATTAAGAGCATCTCCACACACACTTCATATTGCTTTGTTTTATTTTTTCAGGGTTTTCTTTCCAAGCGTGAAAGACCTCGTGAAGCACACGACTTTTTTAAGTTTCACTGTGGTAAACTGAACACAGCCGTTTCAATCGGCCTTTCGCGTTTCTCATGGTCAAACATTTTTCCAACATCATACATTTTCCTTTCATCGCCAGGCATTAACATTTGAATATAAACCCCTCTTGGCGCTGTTTGAGATCAGTACGAAGAGATTCTCCCCAGGGTACACCGTTATTCACAGCGGCGCCCCTCTTATAGTCAAACTGTAAACCGTGAGAGTCATCAGTGTGAGCGTGTTGAAACCACTGACCTTGAAAGACATGCTGATTTGTATTAAGTGTTAATAACGTTTAAATAGCCTGTCATTATCTGACATTTTGTCTCTTTTAAAGTACACACATGCAGCAGAAACATCAAAATTATTATTTGTTGTTCATCTTGTAGCACTCACACATCTGTCAGCATCTCTTAGCTCCTTTCTAATGTAAATGACAGTTACAACCACACCCTTTACATTTGAGATGTTTAACCCTCAGCATACAATTTCAGACTAATTACATTAAAAAAAATGGTTAAATATCAATAAATACCTGCTTTGTCATTTCATTTTTGGTCTAATGTTTGGAATAAAGGCTCATTTAAGTCATTTTTTAGACAGGTATATGTATATAGAAATATAGAATTATTGGTACTATTGTATACCAACCAAACTGCAGGTTTCTTATATCACTGGGAGTTTGCAGCTCACTGCAGCGGTCCTGTAAGACAGAGAACTGATCCAGCTTCTATTTTATTAAAAGCTTTTGTATTTTGGGTCTACGTGCCTACTTTCCAGGTCACATAGACCAAAATGTTGTAGTAAAGTAGCAGAACGTGTGTGTGGGAGTTAGTGTTTACTTCATTACACATCAGACAGACTAACAGGAAGGTGTTTTGAAATATTTAGAAACAAACTCCAAATGAAACATGAATAAATATAAGAAAAGCTTTGTATTTGTGCTTGTGTCTCGTAGCAATTTCTATTAGGCCCCCATATTTAACAGGCTTTATAAAACATAATCCGCCTTTGACTCAGCTTGTGTTTTCCCCTTGGGACATTGGGTAAGTGGATAATTCTAATGTTACATTTATTTATTTATTTAAATTACACTATTAGCAGGAGACCTGGGGTTTTCCCCACCACACAACCTTTATTAGTTTTAAGTTCCCGATTGCCAATTTCAGTTGACACTGTAAGCTGCTTTGGTGCTTCACAGTTCGACTCCTCTCCTGCAGTGAGCGTAATCCAGTCTTAAAACCTTATTTAATTTATGAATCATCATTTACTGATGCGATTGTTCTTTAGATGAGCCACAAGTGAAGGAAATCAGGCCTAGAGCAGAGTCAAAAAAGTGACTCTGCGAAGAAAGGTTTCCCTCACAACACACACGCCTACATTCAAACACATGCTACAGAGCCAGGGCAAGCTACACGCTATGAAAGAATGCCCGTGTGAAGCAGACTTTCCACATGGTCGGCTGGCTCTTCCAGTAATCAGATGGCACACTTCCCTCTTTTCCACAGAGGGAAAAAAACTGAGGGTAAAAAGGGTGTGGACAATTGAAATAGACATTTCTCATGCTGCACGAGCAAACAATTTGACTCATTTCACTGACAGCTGTGGTGGGCAAAACTTGCAAAATATGTTCTACTGTTGTTTAGCACTTTTTCAATAAGATGAAACACAAAGTGTGACTTCCAGTTCAAAGACGGCACACTCAAGTGACCTGAAAATCATACAACCTTATGACCCGCACTGAGCAAGTGCTTTGGCAAAAGTGGGAAGAAAGAAATGTGAAAAACATGTAAAAATCACACCAAAATGATCTTACAAGCATGTATCTGTTTTTTTCATATAAGCTAGTTAAGAGTACCATAAACAAGACAAATTTCTTTAAGAAAAAACTTTTTTGAGGATCTGAACCATTATTCCACAACAACAATCCACGCAGAGTCAAACACAATGCAAATACAACCTTTCTTTGTGCTACCAGCAAACAAAACACAGCTCAGCACCCACTAGCACAATTATAAACAGCAGCTAAATCGCAAATGAGAGAAACAATTGCGTGTGAAGCGAAATTAAGCTGTGCATGGCTGCATTCATAAGCTGTCATTTTCACCACACAGAGTCCTGGATTTGCCACTGAAAGGCAAAGTAACAAGGAAATTAATGGCCTCACAGTGAAGATGCACGTGTGCATAGGTAAGGCATTTCCACTGAGACAAGCCAGCTTGTACATAGCCAAATAATTGTGTCATATGGCATCACAGACTTGTGTTTTTGTTAGTTTTTAGAGGGGGAGGATAAAAAATGTAGAAAATGGGTCATAAAAGTGAAAAACAGTAACCATGTGCATGCGGGTTATTACTGGGCTCTTTCCTCAAAGGTTTTTGTGTTTTCTAAATGAAAGAAAACATCATGAAAACAAAGGTAGTCTGTGCAACATAGCAATTTCCGCAGTAACAATATATGTCCCTGTCAGTACCAATGTTCCCACATCAAGTATACGTAGACGACAGGGCTGCAATCTGGGGCTCGGGCCTGCTGCATCTCTCCTCTTTTGCCTTGTAATGAGGGCTGACTCAAGCAGTGATTAACTGCGATCTGGCTTACGTTAAACACCAGCAGCTTCGCTTGCTTCAGATAAGGATTAAATATTTTAACATGGGACTCTAAGGTGGAGGCTCATTTGATTCACTTAGTTTGTCAAGTCTGTTCATGAAAAAAAACACCCAATTAGATGGAAATGAATGAAGAACCCTGAAAAGTACACCCAATTATAGAAAAATAAATGAACATCTCCAGGAGGGAAACCTTGTTAGTGTAAAAATGAGTAAAAGTCTGTCCGAGCTGATGAAAGTCAAAGAGAGCTGCAGAAATCGTGACTAATCCCTGACAGCTTATTTTCTGAAGTCGCCCAGGGTGGAGATGGAGATTACAGTGAAGCAAGACGCAAACAAAGCCAGTGTAATGCTTAAACACATAATGAGATGGATTTTTGCCTCTCGTGGCTTGTAAACTCAACTTTTAAATTCACCCTCGACTCCGTACAGCTCAACAAAACGCGAAGAACGAGGCCTGTAAATGTGGCTGCCAACACGCCACAGTGCGTCGGCATCGGGATGAGAAGACCTCCCAAACACGCGGGTACCTGCAGACATCACAGAGGCCACAGGGATACAAGAACCCAGCATGAATATGTATAGGCTTGTGTGTTTACTGTGTTTTTATTATGTATAGAAAAAAAACTCAACACAATGCAAAAACTGCCATTCACACAGTGAGATTGGTTCCAGGTGCTGTTGGCTCACTGCGGTCCGCTGCCAAAAGGTTAATGGTTGGATCATTTAGGAATAATAAAAAAAGTTGTTAAGTTTGTCATATTATTTAAACAAGATTGTCCAGATGTGAGTAAGTGCTACTGAAATGTTTTATTTATAATAATTAATTGTTCAAGCAGGAACGTGACATTTACAGCTGGTTTAGCAGTTATCAAAGTTTCACATGTGCAGTTATTTTCAAGTAAAAACTGTGATACTGGCTTTATCTATGATCACGTGGACGACCTCTATACTCGTGCTGCTAATTATTTTAACTTTACAGTCAGTTTTTTGTTGTTTTTTTTATTCACCACTGTGAAATAAATTAACTCCCCAAATCCTCCAAACACACACCAAGACAAAAAACAGGAAATTCAAAATATCAGAATTAAATACAAACATATAAAAAATGGAGCCTAAAAGTAAAATCATAATGTTAAACTCTTAATTATAACGAGGTGCAGGAGTGTCCTTGAAGGAATCAAGTACACCTGAATATGATTATACTCACAAAAGCCCTTTTATGTAATAATTACAAAAAGGAAACTGCAGAAGTCAAATGATAAATCGATAATAAAAATAAATAAATTATACCCTCTTATTATGTGAGCCTTGTGTTTATTTATTTATTAGTTAATTTAACAAACTACTGTGAGCAGCAAATACTTGGCTCTGGAAACGCTGCTAAGAAATCCAAAAAATGAGTGGACAGATGTTTAGAGAGGCTGGGAGTCTTTTTATAATATGACATTTTTTTAACACGAGAACATTTACGTTGGTTTAATCCTTAATTGCTCAGGAGCAGAAACTCAAGCAGGTATTTAATTCGGCATGTGCAGTACCTACTCTGAGCTTTCTTTGCTCATCTGTCTTAGCCCTTACTTACTTTATTATTAACACAATGAGTACATATAGTTAAATATCACTACTGGGAATACCCAAGGACTGGATGAATGCAAATCAGGTACTCTTCACATCCAAAACTGGCATTCTGTATTTTATTTACTTTATTTTTTTTTTTATTTAACGTTCTCCTCACCACCATATTAGCGATGGCTGGAGGGCAACTTCAGAGCGTAATTAAGGCGAGAAATTTTATAACGATTTGCATCCAGGTTTCCCTTAACCCTGCGGCTTTAACTCCATTTCTGTTTTGAGACGTATTCATCCATCTGCACTCTCTTGATCCCCAGTCCAAACCACAGCGATGACTCATGGGTAAATGAGCTGAAAGAGGCGGGGCCCGTGAGGCCAGAAGGAGGGCGGCAGAAAACGGACAGATTAAGTCAGAGGGAACGGTTTGTGGCGGCGAATCACAGAGATGTAGTTAGAATGAGACTGCTTGCGGGTCTTGGAGACGCATCAGGCGGTACAGTTGCCTAGAATAACAGAGTCTGTCAGGATGATGAGCATGGATGGTGGTCCCTACAAGTAAAGCCTTTAATAGTAGATCCTTTTCCAGAAAACAGGGGAGAGGAGATGGATTTCATTTTAATTCTGGAAAGGTTTTGGGAGTTCATCCAGTGTGCATCCACAGAGAATACTAAAACACTGTCAGATGGATGAGAAGTAGGAAACACTACTTTCATTCACATTTATCAGAAGGACACTTTGGTTATTTATATTTTTCTCCCTGACACAACCACACCATTCTCCTACCATGGACACTCTCAAGCGAACAAATGTGTATTATTCTGCAGATAAAAATAGTCCCCCAAAAATACACCAATTCATTATATGCTCTTTGTATATTTTAAGAAAAAACAAGATTTATTAAAATTGGCAAGCATTTCAGAACAGTTGAGAGTTTCAATGTTTATTATTTAGACAATTTAAAATACTGATGTTGGCTAATGTGTGCTGTATTGGGTATTAATTTGTAGGAAAGAATAGCACCATGCTTAAAGACAATTTAAAAGAGTAAAAAGGCCTCGAGGGGAACCTCATGGAATGGTTGTGATAGAACAACAGCACTGAAGCGGTGACTTATTTAGGTCGCCAGACATACACACCACATGCAGCATTCATTGAGTTTCACATTTAAGCTTAAAACGAGAAACCAGCATGAAGATGAAATGATTTTGAATTGCAGTCTCCATTTAAGACAACAGTGACCAACAACAACCCAGCGATACTGTAGATGTTTTACCTTAGGCAGCGAGTGAGAGGAAAAATAAAGCAAGGCTTACAAGAAAGCGCTTTACAAGTATCGAGCTGAAGTTAAGGTGAAGGGTGTAAGAAGAACATAGTAGCGGAGATGTTTTTGACTACCAGTGTTCAAGCATCACCACATGGTTTCAGTTGAGCGCTGGCTGTCTGCCAGTCCATTTCACCAGAGGCACTACCGTCCAGACCAGGAGTCGTCTCTGCTAGCGACCGTCCAAATGTAGAAAAAACAACCTGTTTCTGAGATAAACAAGCTTTGAATAGGAGGGCAAAATCTAACTGCTAGATGAATTAAACCATGTGGGGTTTAAGTTTGTTAAAAAAAAAAAAAAGAAAAAGAAAAAAAAAGCAATTAACTGATTTTTCTTTTTCTTTTTTTTTGCCAGTGCAGCTTGGACATTTGTTTCCTGAAGCGATGTCCGCTGACATTATAAATAGTGACTGAAAAGACCTCACAGGGATAAGCCGCCAAAACTGGCCTTTCTTTCTACGTGCTGGAGTGTTTTATGTTGCATGCACGCAGCATATGGACCGCATTTATTCGCTGCACATAAACAGTGCTGCGCTTTAAAGACTGGCATTCATAAAAGAAGGAAAAGGTGAAGATCTTTAGCGTAGGATGAAGAAGAAAGATTGAGGTTCTGATAAACAGCTAAAAAAATATAAATATAAGTGATTTTTTGGGGTCACCATAAATGAAAAACACAAATAAATGAAAAATAAAACAGAAAAAAATATTTTAAAATTTGTTAAATGGATACAGGAAGTGAGAGCTGCTACAAAAGAGATTTTTCTATGAATTTTCTGTGAGAAACAAACAAATAAGACAAGTTAATCATGTAATCATGAAGTAATCATCCTACACCACACATCAGTTGGCCTTTTTTCTCACTCCTGCCCGCGTCGCCTCTCTGAGGATATGGTTGAACAAACTGCACAGTTCAGCTGGTCAAACAGTGCAGTGAAAAGGGCCCACCCAAACCTTTCATCAACGTGAGTAATGACAGTAAATACGAGTTGATAATAGCAGAGTTCAGGCAAACATGACTCACGGCTTGTTGGGAATAACAGATGTCCATTCTGATTAAAACGTCTGCCTATTGTTTGTTGTGTTGCTATTATCTGTTCGTCTTTTTTTTTCTTTCTTTTTTAAGCAAATGTCTTTAACCCTTTGAAGCTAAAGCGTGAAAACTGCTAAATGACGTATATTCTTATTTTGCTTATATATTCTTGGTCCACAAACTCAGCCCTCAAAACTATTTAACAAAACAGTAGTAGTATTTTTACTACAAACTGATGAAAGATATATCCACATTGTATTGCTTTTATTTTAATAGTGTGGCATCCACAGGTATGTTAACTATTGGCTCAATCCAGTAAAATATTTTTAATCTAATCTGGAGGATTTTTTTTTCTACAGAAAGAGTGTTATTAGAAGAATTTAGAAGTTAAAGCAAACCCTGGATTTATGTAAATTTTTGATTATATTTTGGAAGGATAGAAAATTTTCTATATAAAAATTATGGTTCAGTTGATCACACACAAAGCAGAGATACGGGAAAAAAAGAAATGTGATATGAATACAGCAAACGCTTAAAGTGGCAGTTTATGTGGGCTTTACACACATTCACACGCACGTCTTCACACCATTTTTCGCCTCCACGAAAAACTCTTAAACCAGGGGGAAAAAATGTTTAACGGTTTTAATGGTCTTGAACCAACCTGCATTGTCCAAACATGCCATGTTGTACTATTTCTGCAGCCAATAAGAAATCCGATGAATGACTCATGAGTATATTACCATTGTTTTGATTTGTCTGTAATTTTTAACAGAGTTCTGCAGTTCACCGACCTTGCTTCTGAAGCACAGTTCATATTTCTCCCTCTGAGCTCCTGCTCTGCCTTTGAAATAAAAGCAGCATGTAGCGAGGTCGACTGAGGTAACTACGAGTCCTTCGTTATTCAGAGGAGGATGTACTACTCACGCATCTGTGTGTGTGTGTGTGTGTGTGTGTGTGTGTAGGTGTGTGTGTGTGTGTGTCTGTGTGAGAGCCTCACCATCTGGCCTCCATCCGCAGCCTGAGCCGAGGTCCTGCTGACAGTCATGACCAGCTGGCTGACTGGACAACTGTGCATTTGTACCAGAGAAGACCAGAAGCAGAAGGAGGCGGGTTAGCGCAATATCTGATTCGCACTGTGGGGAAAAAACAGACTTTATTTAAACTTTTATTAGATTTAACACACTTTAGTCAAAAGAAGCAAATGTTTACTGTTATTACAGTATGCTCTTTTCTTTCGTGTTAGAATCACAAAATACTCCTTTAATATTCTTTTGTATTGCACACACGGCACTAATGCGTTTCTATATGTCGATATGGATGAATGAGAGGTATACGATGTTACTCAATGTGCATTATTTAAGTTTTTTATGTTATATTATTATAAATAATTTTAAGTGTTGTGGGAGGTGCTATAACCCAAGTCTTTGGTGCTAGCCATAAAAGGCATTTCAGAAAATGTAATTTACTTTCAAAATAAATGTCATTCGCTAGTCTGAACATGTGCCTTGCACTGTGGGGAAAATACAACAGCTACAGTAATAACAGTGCTGAACAAAACACCCTGAATGAAGAAAAGCATTCCACTGCTTTAATTCCATCTTATTCGGTTACTTTACAGACAAAGGGTGTTACGCTGTATGATCAGCTTACAGATATCACAGTACACCTAAACAAGAAACCCGCCAGGTAAAATCATTTAACTTCATAATGAGGCATAAGCAACTCATCTGTGATATTGTAACTTTACCTAATAAAACCTCGATACTTGTGTTTTTCTGTGATTTCTGTGTTATTTTATACTTTTATTCTGGACCTAGACGTGCATCCGTAGAGCGCCGTCTTTTAAATACTTCACAGCTTCCTGTCTTGTGAGTTTTCTGTGGCACTCAGCACATTCGTTTTTACTGAAAACACACAAATCTATGAAAACCGGTGCAGATTCATTCAGATTCAAACCCAGTGATCCTTGTGTATTTTTAATATATGCCAGCAATGCAGGTCTGTTGTGGTGTAAAGCACATCTGCTGCACACAGCAGTAGTAATTTAAGCGACAGGTTCATGGCTGCTTTTGATCACATTGAGGGTTTTGGTGAAAATTTGGTGGAAATAAATATAAAGATTGCAATTTGTTCTCTTCTTTTCACTGTGTCATCCATGTAAAGGATTCACCTCTGACAGTTTCTCAGACAGACGGAGCACATGGAGCAGCTGTCAGGTCGGGAAGTAGAGGTCTGCTACATTTCCTCCATATCCAGCCCTGGATGAGCAGAGGGCAAACCATCCACACAGCAGTAAAATGCAGAGGACTGAGACATCCTGTATGCCTGCCAGCACCCAAGCTGGCACATTGCCTCCGTCTGATTATTGTATATTCCACCGCCGTGTTTCAAGTGCTGTGACGTACATTTGAATACACTGTGGAAATTGCCAAGCGGCCTGTGCCACTGGTGAGTCAGTGAATCGTTGTTATGGCCCACCTTCCTCAAAATGTCCCCTAAGGGCCTAAATGGACCAGAGCACAGCAGAAAGAGAACAAAGCATGGCCTCTGGCCCCAGTGTTGTTCCCACACTTCCACCACTAATCACAGAGAGTCCAAAACACTTGAAACAAACAGGCTTAGATGAATCCAAACAATTTCTGTGAAGAGTCGCTCCATGAAGTCAGAATAAGAGCTAAGACAGAACTATTAACAGTTTTAAAGATGAAAATAGCGTGCTGCTAACGTATCAGATATCTTCATTCATTTGAAAATTACACCCAGTTTTGTGTTGTTCAGGAGAAAGCCCTCATGGTCTAAGTCATGCAGTTTGTGACACGTGAGTGTCTTTTGTTTTCGTTTCATGTAAAGTGTGTACATGTATATTTTCTCAAGCACGTCTGCACCAACATCTTGTGCAATAACAGCGAATCCCATGAACCATGAAATAAAAACACACACGAGGGCTGTGGCACTTAGAAAAACAAAACAAAAAAAACTGCAATCCTGACAGGAGTAAAAAAAAAGTCATGAGTGAGTATGTGTGTTTAAATCATTCAGCAAATGAATCATAACAAGTAAACCTAATGCTGAAATAGTAGTAGCTCACTGTAATGGGCTAAATGTGTTTAATCTAGTAAACAGTTGTCTGGTGTGGAAAAGCATGCTCCCTGTGGTGTAAAAAGACTCATTTTTTAAAGATTGTGTCTGACTCATTTACTGTATTTCTGCAAAAATGCTTGTGACATTTCCAGCGATCGTGTATTGTCTCTTTAGAGGCGAGCCTGGATGTCCCGGAGGTCTGAGGCCCGTGACTCATGCTCAAAGCTTTTAGGCCTGTGACATGAAGAAAGGAAATAGGAGCCAGATGCCAACAGATATCTACAAGCACATGGCTCATGCGACCGACCCTGCTCTATGTGTTTGTGTGCATGCATGTGTGTATTTACTTCCAGCTGTAATACAAAGGATTCAGGTGTGACTCAAGTGATTTTCCAGTGGTTACAAACTCAGAACAACTCAAACTCAGAAACTCACCTTAGGAATTAAACTGTCAATAGAAACACATTCAAAGCACAAACTTTATGCAGACAGAGGTGTGATTGGTTTTCAGTGTTGACTTTGGAGCCTATAATTGTATTCTGGTGTTTAAGATTTTTGTTTTTTTCTCCGTAATTTTAGCAGAGGTTAAAACATTTCAGCTAAAGCAGATTTCATCAGCCATGTTTTATATTAGTAAAATTTGAGAGCTGGCACAGATTGCTTTCCTGCAGGGATCTTAATATACTGGTGCGCTTCCAGGAAATCATTTAAAATTCAAGATTTACCAAACTGTGGAAGTTTAACCATCTGCTCCTACAGCCCATTGAAAGAACTCTGCTTTTTTAAGGTTCAGCGATCTCGGGGGTTTACAAAGTTTAGGCCATTTTAAATTACCTTGAACAGTCATTTATTCTTCGTTAGCTTAAAACAATAGTTTGGCAGGTATTTGGCAAGAAAATAAAGTAAACGTCACAGTTTGTGGATGGTAGCAGGAGCAGGAAGTAGACTTACTAAGAAAAGGCAAGACAATGTAGTGATGTTGATGCAGGAATTAAGAGATGAGAAAAAGCCCAACAAGTAAACCAAAATATATAATTGGTAGGGCTACTTCATACTGATGTGTCAACGCTGTGTCAAGCTAATGCAGTGCAGATGCTTTGAAACACTGCAGCAGAGTGTGGTTCATGTCACCCACCTCACGTGACCACGGCTAATTGAGGTTTTGATGTGTTTCAGCACAGTTTCTTGTGGTGGCCTACCTGCTGCTTTTAAGTTTGATTGATGGTGTGTAGAACAAATCTGATGTCACCACAAACTCCCAGAAAAAGTCATCGTCATCATAAACAGTAGGAGTGGCAGAAGCAGCGATAGCAGATTCAACAGACTGATTGTTGGAACTTTTTACTGCCAGGTGAGTGTAGTACACACAATGCAACCGCTGATACCACTGTAGAGGTCAAACGATACCTCACAAATGCATTTGTTTCGAGGACACACGGTCCACTGATTTATTGGCAGGAACAATGTGTTGTATATCCAGGCTTTTAGAGCTGAGCAAAAAATATGTATGCATATTCGCAACAAGTGTGAAGAGGTTTTTTGCAAGTCTCAGGAGATAATTTGCAAAAAATAAAAGAAGAAACTGACTTGGGCCTAAAACTAATATTTTTTTTATTACAACATACATATATATTATTAACATGACTTTTTCTTATTCATCTACATTCTCCATAAGCATAATTAACTACAGGCATTCACACTTTCCTCTGTAGATGATAAATCTTCCACAGAAATCACTGTTGTTTACATTTAGCCTACCTGCAAAGTAACAACAGACATCACAGACTTTTATCAGTATATTTCTCAGCTTGTTCTTCTTCAAAAAGCATTTGCTGAAACAGCCTTACAGTCACAGCCTGTTGTCCAACAGTCTCAAAAAATATTCTTGGTTTTTTATGTGAGAATTTCTCCAAAACGTGTTGATTATCAATAATTAATTATGGATAATTGTAATTATTAAGTAATTGGGCTATTTATACACGCAAAAGCCTGATTATGGATAATGCAAAACTGGGGGAAGAAAACACAGGTTCAAACAATCAAGACAGTCCATTAGACAGTTAGTAAAAACCCACATCGAGACACAAGAGGAAACTAATAATCAGAATAAAACAGGAAAAAATTATGACCCTAACAGAGGTCCAGTCCTAGCAAATTAGCAACTACCACTAAAGTATAATAGTAAGTCATATAAACAGGAATACACAATTCCATGAAAAGTAAACATTCTTAAACTCTACACATTGAGTAAAGACAAAAAATAAAAAACTCACCAATACTATAATAAATTAAAGTCGGGTTTAGAATAACAAAGAATCCAAAACACAAATCCGATTAAATAAAGCTCAGTTTAAGTTACTCAGATTTTCTGAAATACCATCAGTCATGTTTCTAAACAACATTAAATTTGAAGCACAGTGAATTTAGTGAGTCCTTCTACAGGAAAAACCTGAAGTGTTTCTTTTTTTTCTTATTTCCAGCAGATCTTTGTTCTGCGTCATGAGGTTCGTCACCTCACTGAAAATTAAGTTTCTCAGACCTTTTCTCCAGTTCTTCTTAATTTTCTTGCTTTCTTTTTTGATTTTTCTCTTGCAGCTCTTTATATTTTTCTTTTCGAATTTTCTTTTCCTGCATGTCGTTGTTTGTTTCTTGTATTTTGACATGGATGGCCACTAACTTTTGATGGAGTTTCTGAAGCGTACACTGGATGTCATTATGTTTTTTTTGCATTCCGATGTTCGTGTAGTGTGCTTTGTTGTCTGCAGGCTTACTTGTTGTTCCTAGAGTATTAAAAAGTAGAATGGGAGGGAGAGCCTTCAGTTTTCAGGCCCCTCTTCTATGGAACCAGCTTCCAGTTTGGATTCGGGAGACAGACACTATCTCTACTTTTAAGATTAGGCTTAAAACTTTCCTTTTTGCCAAATCATATAGTTAGGGCTGGACCAGGTGACCCTGAATCCTCCCTTAGTTATGCTACAATAGACGTAGGCTGCCGGGGGATTCCCATGATGCATTGAGTTTTCCTTTCCAGTCACCTTTCTGACTCACTGTCAGAAAGGACCTCTCTGCATTGAATTGTACCTGCTACTAATCTCTGTCTCTCTTCCACAGCATGTCTTTATCCTGTTCTTTTCTTCTTTCACCCCAACCGGTCGCAGCAGATGGCCGCCCCTCCCTGAGCCTGGTTCTGCCGGAGGTTTCTTCCTGTTAAAAGGGAGTTTTTCCTTCTCATCGTCGCCAAAGTGCTTGCTCATAGGGGGTCATATGATTGAACATTATTTGCAGCCCATCATTTTCTTTCTTCCTGTGCTGGAGCTTGCACCGCATCTCTTGGTTTTTGTCTTGAAGATTGTAATACAGTTCTTTGTACTTAACTTCAATGTGAAATGTGTTTCTTATTGTTTAATGGTTTTTAACAGAAACTATGAATATTATTTGTTAAAAAAAATGTTTGTGTATTCAAATTGTTTATTTTTAATGATTTTTAAATCCATTCATACCTTCATTAATATACATAATGCAAGCTATGTCTCAGTATTTTGTATTATTTAATGATGCCATTTGAGCTCATTACACAACAGAAACATAATTATTCTATATAAATTTCTCTGTTACCTGAGTATTAATCACTTCTTTATTCAACACCATTTTACAACATTAAACACAAATGTAAATTTTCTAATTTAATCTAAGTTATTTATTTTTTAAAAATGCAGTATAGTGAAACATTACAACATCATTAAATTTCATGTTAAGGCTTCTGAATGCGTTATCATATTTATTTTCACATACATTGCACGTATAGAATCACAAATGAAATGTGATTAAAAACATTAGAAAAAAGGCTTAATGTGTCTTTGTCCCAAAGTAAAAATTTCTATGCTGTGCTCAGAATTTGTTGCTAGTTACACCGCAAATGAAGCCCAGTTCAAACAGAATAGGAAACTAATAAAGTACACCAGCTCTTAGCGATATACCAGCAGACTTATAGCCTAGAAAGCTAAAATGAGCTAATTAGCTCTAACAACCTAGAATACATTAGCTAACATTTTAATACTATTTAGAGAACAACCGGCGCTTTTTGCAATGCAGTAATGACGCGTTATTAGAACTATTTAAACTTTTGTGTGTTTTTTGAACCTTCACAGCTGAACTGAAATTCTTTTTTCTGTTGTAGAAACACAAAACGTACTTGTTAATGAAAAGCCATGCTGATGCATGCAGCGCCTCTGTGGGAGTTCACTGGTTACGTCATCACCTCAAGAACAGTGGAAGTCGTTGGTAAATGTGTGCATAGATTTTGAACTTTAAAGTGTATTTAAGTTTTACAGCTTTTTCTATCGATAAAGAAATCCCCACTGCCATTCCGAATACACCAAATAATTATGTAATCAACAACTAAATGAGAGAAAAGTTGCTGTTTTATCATAATATCAACTATAGAATTATTCTACACAAACAAAAAGAACCTTATTATAACCTTACTATAACTTTATTATAAACATAGGACAGTCTAGGCAATGAGCTACCAGGACCTTTTTTGGTATTTTATACATTTATCATGTAGAAAACTGTGATGTAAATTGCACTTCTTTTTTCTTTAGTATATGTCAGGGATTAAATGTTTAGTTAAATGTCTTAAGACACTTAAGATCAAAGGGGGCCACATGTGGCCCACGATGCAAAATTAGTTTAACATCCCTGCTTTAGGAAATTCAAACTAGTTTTATTACACCCCCATCAACATCATAGCAGTTACAAATTCCCCTCTGGGAACCATCACTGTGCTCTATGAACAGGCCAACATTGCTATTATTGATGCAGCAATCTATGAAGGGGAGCCATCCAGTAATATGAGAGTTGCTCCCTGACCCTATTTCTTTTTTTTTTCTTTATCCAACTTTAGAAAATTAGTCTTCATCACTACTCCCCTCTGGGAAAGAAGTGGTCTCATTCACACAGAGGTTTCTTATTATTTGCCCCTGATTTAATATTTGTTCCTGTTAGTATAGGTTGAGTTCACCATAACCAACAAAGAAGAAACTCGCACAAATCTGTAATCCTACATGTCCGAGCTGCACGGAGCAGTTCATCCTGCCAAAGAAAGATTACACTTGCACTTGTAAAATAATAAAACAAAAAAGTCTCCCTTTTTATCAGGATGCATCATTTAAAAAAGAGAGAAACCAAGAACTCTGCAGTAAGTAATACACAACGCCAAAAAGATCAATCTCTCAAAGCCTTAATGGCTCAGCCACAGTTATTGATGTATTAATATCCAAGATTTTACATCTGGAGAACACAGCCAAAAGAAGGAGATTATTAAAATTATGGATGTGCCTTTAGAGTAATCAATCATTTTTTATTAATCAAAACAGGGAAGTAATGCATCGTGGTACTTAGAAAGGCAATTACAAATGCATCTCTCCAATGGCTGACACACAACAGCACTTTACTGTGGATAGAAGGAGTAATTACAACATGACTCTTTAAGATGTTATTCAAAGCTGCAGGGTGGTTTATTTTAATCATGAAGGTGTATGTTATGAGGATATCTACAGAAATAAGCTGTCGTATTCTGCATACAGACCACACTGTTGGAAGCTATTTCTCAAATATACAAATACAAGTGACACCGCCAGTAAAAGTGCCATATTTCAGACCTTATTTGCCCTAGTTAGATTTAACGCCACATTTTTTAGATTTTTAGAGAACTAGTCACCTTTACATCAGTAATCTGATAATCATCCATCACTGAGTAACAAGACTTACAGTGAGGGCACTATAAATAAAAACCTTGGGTTGGGGGTTCCAATTTGTGAGTCTGTGACCCCATAACACTGCTGCTTGTTTGTGCAATGCTTTACAGCCAGACGTGAGCCCTGATGTGACTCGGGGTGTTTACATTTTCCACCACATTCTCCTCTGTACTGGAGGACACGGTGAAAGACACCAGCCTTGGTAGGTGTGGGGTGTGGTCGAGGTCAGTTAGAGCAGATTGATGCAGAGAGTCATCAGCATATTGTTTAAACTTGCCTGACTGAGTCACTTGGCTTTGTTTTAAATTCCTATCGCCACTTAAAAAAGCCCTGTTTACTTTAGTATGGGAGGGGCTTTCTCCGCTTGTTTCGATTTATTAGCACCACGTATACAGTAAGCAAACCCAGTCACTTCAATTAAACTGCTTGTAGGAGCAGCACAGAGAGAGCAGAGAGAGTCTTCTTGTAAATCATTAATGACAAGCATCGTGCATGTAATGCTGTAAACAAACTGCACCCTCACCCCTTATTTGAGAGAGACAAATATATATATATGGACATATTTCTTTTATACTTATACTGTACTGTATACTTATACTGTTATACCACCAGCCATTGATACAAGACAGGTCTGATCTGCCAAATTGTGACCCCACTATTCAAATTTAACAGTACAAACCAGCCAGTTGCTTTCATTTTTAGCAAACCAGTGGAAATTGTTGCCCCAATTTTCTTTTCTTAGGTAATAGGAGCAGCACCTGTTGTTGTCTTCTGCTTCAAGGTTTGAGGTGTTGTGCATTCAGACTTGCTCTTCTTATATTTTAGATGTAATAAGTGGTTATTTAAGTTGCTTAAACAGTCTGGCCATTCTCTTCTGACCAAGGACATCAAAAGCTGTTTTCTAGAGAGAAAACTACTGCTCACTTTCTATTTTTAAGACATCCTCTACAAACTCTAGAGATGGCTATAGATCAGCAGATTTTGAAATACTCAGACCAGCCTGTGAAACAGCTGAGGTCACTTAAATCACATCACTTTTCCATTTTGATGCTCAGGTTTTATTTCAGCAACAGCATGCCTGTCTTTACGCCTAATTGCACTGAGTTGTTAGCATGTGGTTAGCTGATTAGACAGCTGCATTACGTAGCAGTTGAAGAGGTGTACGTAATGAAGTGTCCAGTGAGCATAATTATTGTAGGTGTAAATGTATCTTTTGTTATATCTGTGAACTGAAAAAAAATAATCATAAAATAGGAAGAAAGTAGCATCCACATCTTTATGCAAAGACGGTTATACTACAACACAGCCTGTCACATTTGATACATGTGAAAATTATAGTTATGTAACATTTCATCTGTTAATTACCCAGTAATCAATCAAAAATAATGAAGTGTCCAAAATGTCAAAATCAGTCCAGTGCCTTGCTCCTGTTCAAGCGGCAATTTATTATAAATCTGAAAATAAACAACATGTGTGTGCAACGTGGGTTTATTGATCACAATCGCCTCTTTTTAAGTCTGCAGCCACACAACTGCCACCACATTTTCCCAGTAATATACTTTTATCTTTATTTATTTTTGAGTTTGGGAAATGTTTTTTTTTCTCTCGAATATCAGAAGAACTTCCAGCTACTAGCTGTCCAGACAATTACACACAGAGAAACTAAAGGAAACTTGAACCTTCTTGTTTTATGGTCTGCTGGTTAATATGAATGACTTTCTCCAGACTGTTTACATTCATACACTCAACTGCTGCGATGCTGAGTGTTTCATATTTTTTTCAGACATAATCTAATTGAGGTGACAAAGATCATTTCCCTGGCTAAATTCTGATTTGCACATTGTTTCCATTTTTGCCACGTTGCCTTTAAGTTGTACCTTTCTCGTTTGACCTTTCTGCCATTTCAGTTCACAAACTGTGAAAGTTTAGTGTTTGCTGGCATTCGAACACAGATAAATAAAATTCTGCCTTTTTTTTTTTGTGAGCATGCTGCCAGAATTTCAATATGTTTCTCAGGCCAGATTTGGATGATTTACTGGCTTTTATATATCCAGCAGGGTTGTTTATGGACTCCTTTGAGGATTTCCATATACACATTGTTTAAGTCTTTATAATGTGGACGTAGCGATACCCTGTAGGGTCATAAAGTGAGACAAAAAGCAAGTTTGCCAATTAGCCTGATGACTGCACAGATGTGCAAAAGCTGGAAGAAGACAGCAAACATGTTTTAAAAAGGTTGCTGCTGTGGCAACCTTCATTTAAAATGCTGATTGGTGTAGGATAGATGTTTAAACGTGCCATCAAATGGAAATTAAGATTTCCACTGCCACACACATGATCTCCGTGCAAGCCAGCAACTCTGGTCTTTACCCTCAGCGTTTAGATGAAACTTCAAAGAAGAGGATGTCAGACCATGAGCAGCACAGATTCATAACCAGGACCAGAGTGAAGTGGAGCCACACTACTCCCGCAGCAGCTTTTTACTCATCTGAGAATGCCTCTCTCTTAATTTTCTTACTGTGCAAGGCTTTATTTGACTAATTAACACACAAAAAGTTCTTTCTTTCCATGAGGCACTTGGTGCTGAACTGAAACATATATACTGTGTTGCAGTAAAGCAAACTATACAATTACACAGCACTCTTTTTGCATTTTTGGTGCAAAACTATTTAGTATTTAAAGTTTATGTAAAATAATAGTGTATAAAACTTTTGGTTAGTTACCAGTAACCAGTCATTTTACTGTACATAAAAAAAAAGCAGTTACATTATGATAGAAAATATAAACAAGTTAATCGGCTGATGACTGTATAAAAATATTTCTGCTGTTTACTGCAGCACAATTTGATCTGATGTCCAATTTTTCAGAAAGTCAAGGGTTAAGGCACGCTTCATTAACAAGCCAGTGGGATAGGACTCCACCCTGACCCGATGCCGACATCAGTTGTGCGCTTTTAATTTAAAGGCATGATATGGCATGCATGCAGCTACAGGCAGGGTGGTGCTTGGCAGTCAACTCAAGTTAACTCAAGTCATAGAAAAAAGTCCACGCTAAACAATAGTTTTGTGTATGTTTAGTGTATTACAGTATAATAAATCATTATTCAAGCCTTTATGGCAGCTATTTTTCCTTGGGTCTTTGTTGTTGATGATAATGTAGTCAGTGAGATCAGTCTAAATGTCGTCTTTTAACTCTTGGCATCTCCCATACTTTGTAAGCGAGATTCAAAAGATTCAGTGAAATGTTGTACAACATAAAACACTTTTACATCCTTCTCTTGTGCAACATAATATCATTGCTTTTAACTATTTTAACTGTGCGACAGTGTGAATCTATATTATGCTTTCTAAAACAAGGATTGTTAAAACATTAATTATTGGTGTATTGCAGGCCGCTCCTGTTCTGCTGCATTTTTATTCCTTTTGTCCTCAGTCAATGCCTCTTTGAGAAATATGGATTCTTAACAGCTCAAATCTGCCCCACCTTAATATACAAGGACCTCTGATGTGAAGGTGTGCAGACATACTAGTCGGCTGGATTGTTTAATCCCTTTGACAGAGGTACCCTTATTTCAAAATTTTATGTGAACTATCCATTTTAATCCTAAATGGATTATCAAAACAAGGCAATTGGGATTTCTCACTAACATTATTTTTTAACTAGACAGTTTTTTACGTTATTACGACATATTTTCAAGCTATGACTGGTAACCATTTTAATCCAAGAAGTATGCTACTTACAACAGTATGTCTATTTCCTCGTTATAAAAGCCAGTATATGTCGTTAACAAAACGCCTGAGAGGATCAAGCAACTTACCAGTTTTGTTTAAATGTGAAAAAGATACTTTAAAGTTGAAGAAATATGTTACAGATTAATAGATAACAGGCTGATTTGAACATATGCTCAAGTGTTGCTATATATATTACGACAGAGCGTTTATTTTAATGCATTAATGTGTCTATGCTTGATCATGTTTAGTATTAGTAAAGTATGAAAGTATGAAGGGAGAGATACTCTGAGTGAAAGAGATACACCTAAATGTGCTTTATCCTCTCTCTACGTCATAACTACTCAAATTAAAGTAACTGTGTGTAAAATTGCAGCCGACTGAGTTCTCTTCTTACTCCTCACAATTTAAATGCATTATTCTAGCTACAGTAGTCGCTATAGGACAACAACTCCGGCCACAGTTCATCTGCTGTTATTGCAGGCTGTCACTATGATGTTTACTTCGAAGCTTGCTACTTTTGCTTCACTTAGCTGCTGTTAGCCAAGACTAGCTGTTGTTGCTCTTATGAAGGAATGAATTCATTCTACGTTTATGACAATGTTTGTTAGAAGACATAATTACACACAAATCAGTGTATATTTCTGATATCGTGTTGCTATTGATTCTGATGAATGAGTCTGTGTTGCTCTAGCTTCTGTTAGTTTGCTGCAATTAGCATCGAGCCAAAGCTTTTAGGACCCCTCATACAAAATGCCTCTTGAATCTTTGCAATGACAACATCTTCCTGTTGTAAATTACTTCGACTTCTGTTGCAGTCTGCCAACACTTTGCTGAACATCAAGTCATTATTGAGCTATTTGCAATTACCTCTACCACACAAACAAAACAAAAGCAATCCACGGCTGTATTATCAGACGTTATTGTAACCTTTAAATTTAATTATGAGCTTTTTCATATTTTATCACTGTATATAAATATCATGTTGCCATACCCGCTTTTTACTTTACAACTAGAAAAGTTTGTACTAAAGAAAAAAGAGAACTGTTTGGGATGCTAAGATTTCTAACAAACAATATAAGTTCTTGTATTTTATATCAATAAAACTTGTCAAAATAGCCTGAGGACTTTTTTTTCCCCCACAGTGGCAACAATAACCTTTACACATGTAAAATATGTAATGACTTGGAAACTTAATGGCTGCAATTCTCACAAATCAAGCTTTAAGAAATGCTTCTGTCAGTATAAGAGCGAGTGTGAAAAGACAACTGTCAGATTCTGCTAAATGTCATTCTCTGAACTGAAAGTGATTAAAATGAGTGTAAAACAAGTGTTTTACAGTTAAAAAGGCAGATTGAAGGCAGGACTGCTGCAACATCCTTTACGTCCTTTAGTGATGAATGTTCAACAGCTTCAACTCTGTTTACTTTTTATGGGATTTAGAGCCACTCATTTCCTCTGAATCTGTGGTTTTCTGATGGCTTGGACTGGTACCAAAAGTAAGAGCTACCAAGGTGGGAAGAAATAATGATTCACCAAAAAAAAGAAAAAAAAGATGAATACTGCTTACACAACTTCCTTGTGGTGCAGTCACCCCTGAAAGAAATACATGATTTATCATGATCTTTAAATTTTTCATCTTTACCTTCACCTTCACCTTATAAAGCAGAGCTTTTATGATTGTGTTACAAAGAAGGATTCTGAATATTAAAGGTGGAAATTTTCTCTTTGATGTAAAGATGCTGTATTTCTCCTAATGCTGCAGTTGATCTTGTCAGAGGAGATACTGAAAATGGAAGGCCTGCATAAAAACACCCAAATGTGTTGTCGTTTAACCTTAATTTAGGCAATGAAAATCTACTCCCACTCCTCCAGGCAGTTTGCAAGAACAATATAATGTAAAACTGTTGTCACACATAATAGAATACTTAGTGAATTTGTGAAACCATGAATACTGAATAAGGTAATGCAATAACTTCTAATCTACTGTGAAATGACATTAAGGTGTTTGCCCATTTTGGCAGTTTTGGAGTAAAGAAACCAATCAGATTCTCATCAGCCTGTGTTTCGCTTTGGCACAAGTAAGCTAAGCTAAATTTAGTTTCAAAACAACTTCAAATGCTGCCACAAAAGCACAGTTTTTTGTGTCCCAAGAAGAAATGCAGGAAAGGATACTGAATCCTTTCACTCCCCACTTATACTTTGCTCTTCACAGTCATGAGCCAGTCTTTTATTTTCCTCAAAGAACACACAGATTTGGTCCCAAAACTGTGAACTCTTTGAAGATAAATAAGACCTGAACACAAGTTCAGAGTCTCCTTTGTTTAAAATCAAGCTGGAAAAAAAAAAAAAGAACTATTGGTTGGATTTTTAGGATATGTTACCATCCAGTTCCAGGCAGTAACATTATGTGGGTCGGGCAGTACAAAACAACAAAAAAGAGCGCGAGTGGATGCCTTCCCTTCCTTTGAGAGGAGTGACATTTGAAACAAAGAGCCCAGTTATGAGCAGTTCTGGGACAGGCAGACTGACGGAGGCCAAATACTCCAAGCCCGCCAAATCAACCGCCCACATAGGGTGGGGTCACCCTGGGATGACTCATTCATACATGTACAGGGAAACATGAGCACTCATATACACACACAGAGAGAGGGGGGAAAAAGTATACAGTGTTTGCAACTTTCTCAAAACACTACATTTGTAAAGCAAAACTGTAGAGAAAAATGCAACCCAGTGAAACTGTGAGTACGTGCTGAATGAAAATGAAAGAAGAAATAAATCTCTCTACTCCACTCACGCGCTTTTCTCCCAGCAGCTGCTTTTGTCTGCGGCTCAGGTGAAAGTGTTCCTGGTGGGATTGCCTGTCTGGCCGTCTTTCTCTTGTCACTGATAGTCCGTGCGTAGGCGGCCTTTGTTTTCACTTGCCATTCGGGCAACCTGCCAGACCAAATAAGACTTTTTATAGTTTGTGTCTAGTGCACTCCTTTGTGAGATAGCTCGTTTTATGGATCCTTGGAAAGGATTCGTCAATATTTCAGCATCCATTTAGTCACAGTAAATTACAATGGCCAGACAAATAAACATCATTTACTGGCGTTTGTGTGGTTTTTGTGTCACTGATGTTAGTCAGTTCTAACAGTAGCTTCTGCATCTTCCCCTGGAACATTTCTTTGTGTTTCTCATTGAGGCTGCAAAAAGGAACAGATGACATCAGACGTATACGTTTCTGCCGCTCACTGAGCTGCTAATGCTAATTTGATAACTCTGATAGAGCTGGCTGTTACCTAGCAACATAATATTTGGCCATAAATAGAAACTGATGGACAAACATTACCCTGCTTGGCTACAGTCCAAACGTCACCTCTGATTTCGATGAACATTTTCATGAACAATTTCTGAAACGGCTGATTTATGAACATTGATGACTTTAGCAAAAAAAAAGACACTCATAAACGTAATACATTTTTTAAAAAAAAGAAAAAAAAAAGGATAATAGCAGCGTTGTCCATGCTGGGATTAAGTGAGACTCCAGTTTACCATGTCAGCAGTGTGTAACGCTAAGTCTGAAAAAGTAAAAAACAAGTTATTGACTCATCACATTATTTATTACAATGGATTTGAGCACACCCTACACTATGGGCTGTACTCAGAGGGATCGACACAGCAAAGTATCACAATATCTTATCAAAACTGGGAAACCAAATACTGACATTTTATTAAATAAATTTTAAAAATGTACCTCCACCATCATCCTGAGCAAACTTGCATTAAATCAACTCAACCCAAAAAAACTCCAACATATTTAACTTGACAAATCTACCTAATTAAGAGCAAGCAAACAGCTGCAGTCGCTCTTAAAGAGATTGTTAAAGGTTTGCAAATATTTATAAATACAGAAAATTGCCAACATCAGTCTGATTACATTTTTGTCTGCGAGCTCAAATTGAATTGAATTTGGCTGCTAGCTTGTTGTATTCTGGTTAAGTTCCATCGGTGGGGGAAGCACTCTTTCCAGCTTGTGTACCGTCAGAGCTGAAAGAGCCATCTGGGTTATCAATCCCATTATGATGTCTTCTTCCCATCATGCCCAGCCAGTCGCAGCAGATGGATACCAATCCCTGAGCCTAGTTCTGCTGGAGATTTAAAAGCGGGTTTTTCCTTGCCACTCTTACCAATAGTTTTCTCCAAGGGGTTCATCTAATTCAGGGGTTCCCAATCCCAGTCCTCCGGGGCCGGTGTCCCTGCAGGCTTTAAACGTGTCCTTGATCCATCACAGCTGATTTAAATGAATAAATTACCTTCTCAACATGTCTTGAAGTTCTCCAGAGCCCTGGTAATGAACTAATCATGTGATTCAGGTGTGTTGACCCAGGGTGAGATCTAAAACTTGCAGGGACACCAGCCCTCAAGGACTGGAATTGGGGACCCCTGGTCTAATTGTTGAGGTTTTCTCTCTATTATTATAGGGACTTTACCTTATAATATTGATTTCGGGCTATTTAAATAAAACTGAAATAAGTCTTGGGCTGCAATGTACCATAAAAGACAACAGCTCACATCTATTCTTTGTTTATTTGTTAAAAATCAAAGTGTTTAGAATTTCAGATTATGCCCCTTTCCTGCGCTAATTTGAAGCATTTTCATTGTTTTCATGAAAATTAAAAGAAATGCACTACTGGGAGTGCACAAAGCCTTTTGTGTTGGATTTTGCAGCCAACAACAGAACAGAGATTTTAGAGTTGGAGACATGTCTAAGTTACTAAAACAAAAGACTGAATTGAATATGAATCTCTCAGTGTCAACACATTTCACAAAATAAAAAGGAAAAGAACAAAACCATCAATGAACAGAGCCGACTTGCTAGTGCTGTCAACTTGTAGTCAAATCCTGATATTGTGTTGTTCACAGAGCTCTGCGTTGTCCTTAAATGATTAAAAACACACACTGGTGCAAACAGCGACACGAGAAATGTGTTTTATTTTAAATGGATCCCACATGCATTGTCCTGTTGCAGTAAATGTGAGCTAGAGCACCAAAAGTTCTATTCATCGACAAATGGAAATTAAACACAGAGGGGAGAGAAGCTTGATGGCACTGGGAAACATGTGTAAACGTGAATGCCCTGCGTAGCACGTGTTGACGGCGCTGTTTATTTCAGGTACGCTGTGAAACCGACTACGATGTGAGACAAAAGGCAGAACGTGGCACAGACATCGCCAGAAACAGGAGTTTGATTCCCGCCGCGCCACGCTCACCATCCACGGCGCTGTAAAAAGCCTTTGGATGAAAGGAGCCACCAACGGGCATTCTGTTATAATAAAGTGAGATCAAATAAACGGAGGGGCAGAAGAATTGCTCTGGGATCACACGTGTTTGGTTAACGCCAAACAGATGTAGGCATACTGTATGATTACTACATCATAGCATGGATTGTATACCCACTCAGACAGGAAAGCGGTGGCAGCTGTTAGCCATCAACAAGAAGGCACAGGCAGGCCTTAACTATAGGCTGCAGCCGTGCCTACTCAAACACACATGAACGTATGCACGTGTTTGCAAATGTACACGCTATGCAGCCGGATGCACACTCAGAGGGGGGAGTGTGGGGAGGCCCGAACACACACAAACACACACACACACACAAACGAGTCCCTTTTATCTAGTTAATCTGAAGTTTAACGTCAGGGCCCACCGTACGCCTACCGCCATCTTAAAAAGCACAGAGCTTCTCCAGGATAACATAAACATCCTGAAATGATCGCTGCTCAGTGTCATAATTTTCTTTTCATAACAGATCCTACTGCCTGGTTATTTAAAGGCTATGGGTGACCCTGAAACCAGAAGTTTCCTCACTCCTCCTCTGTTGTTATTTAAGGAAAACTTCAGTGTTTCCCTTTCTGCTGGGTGACTCCCTCTCTCCCTCCCTCTCTCCCCTTCTCTCTCTCTCTTTCTCTTGCTGGGTGTGGTTTTAAAGAGGCAAACTTGTGTGAATGATGTGGACTCTCTGTAGTCATAGCTCTGAGTCAGTCCACACCCTTCAACTTAAAGAGGAGTTTCAAGGAGGTGGAGCAAAGCAACCGCTTGGAGCACAGTTTGAGCTCGGACTTGAGCTCGGAGGCTTTTGTGAGCAACAAGTACGCACGCTGCTGTGACCTGTGTTGACTTTGTGCCGCGCTCTCTCAGCTCTCTGACTTTTGGATCTCTTCGCTCTGAGCGTGTCGAGGCTTCAGGGGCTCGCTTTTATCTGTCGCCTCTCAAAGATGTGTGTGAGTATGAGAACAAATCTCGATTTTTTTATCTAAAGTTTTGGAGCTGAGTGAAAGTTTTATGTGGCAGCGCATACAAAGGTGAAAATGAAAGAGGTGAGGGAGCAGGGGGCCCTTCATGATGAAAATGCATTACTTTTTTAAAAAACAAACAAACACACAGTGTCCACAGTGGAATTGCAGCACTTGCACGACCGCTATATGCGACTGAGATGCTCAGTTATAAAAGTTTTACAACCAAGGTTTTAAAATTGGAAAATTTTGATTTAGTTGGCTTATTTATTTGTTTATTTATTTCCCGGGAATCCCTTTAAACAAGTGAACGTTCAAAGAGTTATTTAGTTATTGTGTCTTGTGGTTGCTAATTTCTTCAGAAAGGTCAGGTCGGGACCGTCTGTGAGGAAAGTGATAAAAAGAGCCGGGGCGATAGAAGGATTAGTGAGGCGGCAAACTTAGTTGTAAGAGTTGTAAGAACAATACAAAACTGTACATTTAAATCTCATTAAAGTTGTTTATTTTTTTCATTTTATGAGAATAATTAGCAGATAGTTCAGCTTCAGATAAGGGGTTAAAGTTAAGGTGAAGGAACGAACGCGAGAACGCGTATGAGCGAGGCCTGTTCTGTTGACTGAAGATTAGATGGTTAATATTACTCACTCACTTACACTTGTGTGTAAATGGTCGGCTACTCAGCTGTTTACCCTTTTAAAAGCAGCTAAACATATTTGCTTACATTGATGCTTTTTTTTGAAGTTTCCATTATGTTTGGTAATATGAGAATGAATTTCTTCAGCCTGCCTCAGCTCTCCTCACCAATAAACTCAACTCATTGCTCCAAAGCTAGAAATCACTTTTCATCTGGATTACTTTCACTGTTTTGTCTGTTTCATGATTAATATAATATAACTGATAATGCGTCAACAAGTTTTTTCAAAGGCGATCTGAATGACTCGATGGACGTATAACAAAGAGAACATAAAGCTCAGGCCATGTGGCTTCGCTTCACTCTTTTCTTTTTCTCCCTCGCTCTTCTCAGTCTCTCTTCCTTCCTTCTCTCCATACGTTAAAAGTTGGCACAGACAGAGGAAGTAGCCGGGTTTTCCACCTCACATCACTTTGCAGTTACACACACACACACACACAGGTCACAACTCACTGCGTACTCAAGTGGCTTTACCAGTCTGTCTGGGTTGCTTCAGCGAGCAGTAAAATCTAACTGATATTGTCCAGAAAACTACAGCAAAACATGTCAAACTGTGACTGGAGAAGAAAAAAAAAAGAAAAACACCTGCCTCAGTCTGTGTCAGGGGGAAGTATTGAAATTGTCCAGAGTTAGTTTAACTTCTCATTAAGAAAAAAGAAAAAAAACGGGACCACTGAACAAAGCCCTGCTAAGAGCAGTAGCATGTCACCGTGACAAACTGCTGTTGACACGAAAATACGAAATAAGTTGGTACTTTAAGCATCTGCAGCTGCTTTTTCCCTCTTAATTTGCATAATATTTCACACATGCTTATTTCTAAAAGTATGAAATGTCATTTTAACTTGTTTTTACACCAGCGGTGATGCATCGACCTGATAGTCGCAGCTGAAACTTATGAAGTAAATACTTTTAAACATTCAAAAATTGTTTTCTGCTGCAGTGGCGCACAAAAACAATTTGATGTTATTTTAATCTGCAAGAAGTTGAGAAAATTACAAGAAATCATTCAAACTGCAGCGCTGGCATAAAACTGCTTTACATCAGCACCGGATCGAGTGAAACACACATCAGAGCAAAGTGCGCTGTGACAGTGTCCAGGCCTCGCTGATTGAATTTTATTGGTCTAATATTTCATGTGCACAGTGGAAGCCTGGAAAACACCCTCGAATGAAGCTTTTTTACCGATGGTGTTGTTTATAGTGTTTATAAACACCGGCTACTGTTAGAAACAGAGTCACCATTAGACAAATATCTGAAAATGACAACAAAAAAAAAGAAAAAAAAACAAAAGAAGGAAGGTTTGATGAATACCAGGGCGAGTTCTGCATTAATATACTTCCCCATGCTGTTATAAAGTTAAAACATCATCCTGGATTAAACATATGTGAGGAAAAAGAAGCTCAACAGGGTGCTTTATAGGAAGGGGAAGGAGGGAGACTACAGAGCTGTTTTGACACAGACTGGATAAAGTGGCAGACAGAAAGAAAGTTGGAAGTCAGTGATCGGAGACTGAAAGTGTAGAAAAGCAAGGGAAAAAAATGGAGGAAAACAAAGATGAAAGGCTAATACGAGGCGGCGTTGGACGAGCGTGATGGGGATTTGTTCTCCTCAGTCTTGTTTACAGGAAGTTCTTTTAAAAGTTCCACAGATGGCTGCATTCACAGAAAAGCCTCTTTTATTGCATTTTTCCAAGGCCCATAAAATCCCTATACCTTCATTTATGTGTGGGAAACTATGATTGATGCTGCTGCTTGGCTCGAGGATGGTCTTGTGAGGTTTCTTCAAAGCGAACTGCAGGTTTGCTGCAGGTTGACTGCAGACATCACCTTCTAAAGAATTCATTTAGTCTTTGGCAGTGTGGCTTTCTGTCAGGATTGTGTTAAGGTCAGAGCTTTCGAGAGGTTTTAATCTTCTCATCAATTAACACGTCGTAACAGAGCAAACGCACAGCTACCGACAACGCCTAACAACATGTTTAAGTTCTATTTTGTGAAGATGGGTCTGAACATAGCTTCACCTCACAGCACCTAAACATCTGGCATCGTTTATTAATTAAAATGTATTGTTTTGCTCAAATGGTTAAAACAGAACTTACGCATGGTTGCAGTGTTATATCAAGGGAAAGCATTGTTTGTGAAACAGTTGAAACTGCTGAACCAAATGTGAAATACATAAATAAATATCAAATGTAAAAATCCAAAAATGTAAAACAAATTTTTGGTCCTTTTCAAGTTTAATAGTTACAAAAATGAAGTAACATCACTGACAGACTTTTAAGTCCTTCATCAGTTTGCCCTCATCTGAATAATAATAGAAATGAATAAAAACATTAATAAAAAAACAAGAAAGAGAAAAAGAGAAAGAAAAAACATCTCAGTCATTGTCAGCCTACAAATTATCAGCTTCTAAACAGGCAGGGCAATTTGAACATGTATAAGGATGCATTCATCATTCATTCACTACTGCCTCTGCACCTTTAAGCTCGCAATCACAGAAGAAACGAAGTATTCCTGTGCATGCTTTATTCTGCAGTATCGCAGGTCTTTGCAAGTTAAAGGGTCTGTTTAGTTCCAAGTGCCCAGAGCAGTAATTTAGTAACTTGGAGGTCCCTTTTGAGGTCTCGGGTCCACAGAGAGCTCCAAAACCTTGCACTGCCCTGCTCGCATCTTGGGAGGTAAATAAAGTTAAGCACTCTTTAAGGGCTTTTTAGCCTCCGGATTTTCTGCGACGTTGGTCTGTAAGAGATTTAGTGGGCACGGCATTTCTGCAGAAGTGATTTGTCTGCTGTGGCCAAACCTCAACCTAATTATTTTGTGTTGATTTATTTTACAGGCAAATGTAAACCATCTTATGATTTGTAATTAACCATATTTTGCAGATTTTGTTTTCGTATTATTTTGTTTTACACATGTGTCCGTAATTCAGACTTCTATCTGGAAAAAACATATACAGGTTATATTCGGATGTAAAAGTCTTCAGATGACTACCAGAGGAGCTGTTGAACATGCATTCAATTATAAAATAATGATGTCCCGGTCTCTCTCATCTTTTGAGTTAAATTACTACTAATAAGCACAGGGAAGAAAAACTTTTTCCCCGCCTGCAAAACATAAAAGATCAAAGGGTATCTCTAGGTATTTAATTCTACTGAATTCTATAATTGCCACAAAGTTTTAGCTTTGACAAAGACAGATTAAAGTAGTCCATAAAGGGTGGAGTGATTGGTTAAAAGTAATAGGTAGATTATTGAAAATAGCCTTAGGCTATTCATCTGAAAATGTCAAGCAAAAATAAAGTCGAATCACTGAATGTCATATAGGAGAGCCTTTAAAGCCAGACTTCAATCTGACCTTTTCTCAACTTAATGCATAAATATCACTCCAAACAACACTACTTTAGGTTATTTTAACCAAAAAAAAGTCTGTGCTGTGTGTGGGCTCCTGGCTCTGAGTATCACAAGTCCAACAGCACAAATCTGCTGTGAAAAGGCAGCGAAACCCCTCCTCCTTTGAAGCTATTTGGTCTTGTTAAAGTTTTCACTGTCTACACACACATCTCATCTCCTCAGTCTGACTTTCCTCTTTTCCGTGTCAGCCTCCCTTTCTGTTCTGCCACTCTATCCCTCTCCGTGCATGCCTCTCTTCACGCCACCACGAGCATAAAGCCACTTGCGCTGGTGGCTTAGGAAACCCCTCCTATAGATTTGCAAAAACACGCAGTGCCCACTTTGTCCACATGGGCACTTGTGGTTCTGGAATTAAGCCACCTTAAGATGTTGACAAGTGAATGACTCTGAATCTTTGAACATTACGAGCAAAGTGCCAGAAACTGATGATCTAAGTGTCCAGCAGCTGCTGTTATTTTATGCTTTGGCGCGGGACACTGAATGCTTCGGGTCAAACTGGGATAAATCAAGCATGCACAAGCCCCAGACAGACCCCAACCAATCATGTGTGCCCTTGGCCTCCTCCCAGAAAAAAAAAAGTGTCTAGCCAAAATACAGCACAGCTGAGGCTGTTAAAATCACGGGATAATCACAAGAGACCGGCTCTGGCTAGTAGCTCTCCAGAGAGCGAAGGTAAGGTGAGAGGAGCATTGCTGAGCAGTCAGCAAGAGCTCCAATAGATGAGGTCCATCTGTGTTGAGTGTTGGGTTAATGCATCCCCAGGTTGAGGTGGCAGCCAGGAAATTGATGCGCTTTCAGCATGGCCATAGCAGCACTCTGTTTTTCAAGCATACTTTTCCACCAGATAAAAGGATGGTGAGAAAAAGCAATTTTCTGCAAACTTTATTCCTGTCATTCTAAAGAACATGCCGGCACTTGTGGATATAGCGTTTTCGTACTTATATTCTGCAAAGGCAGCTCGGCAGATGAGCTTCAAGCCTGGCTGCAAGCGGCGTGTTGGTATGAGCACTCCAAGTGGAAAGAAAAACGTTTAGCGAGGCGGCTCGAAAAGTGATTTTAATTGTCACGAGACAACTTCCTTCAATCTGTGAAGCCATTTCCACTCTCGACTGGTCAAAAATCAGGAGCACCTCTAAGTATTACATACATACAGCGAAGACATATTCATTTTTCGTCACATCTTCAGTGATTTTCATTTAGAAAATAACTGTCAAATGTGCTGCAATGAGCGTCGTCAGTGAGGTCTTAGTTGTGAAAGATTGAAGTGTGGAAAATAGGAAAGAAAAAAAAGGAGTGTGAAGTCTGAGTGGAGGGCATTAGTCATGTACGTTCCTCCAACTGTTATTGAGCTCAGGCGGTCTGGAGCTCAGCCAGGCCAATTGTTGCTCATTTAGCTGTCAAACACCCATAGCTGAGGGGCAGCCACAGGCAAGGAGTGAACAAGTTTTATACTGGTTGAAATGTTAGACTCTGTTTCCATGTTGTCATGTGAGTTTGTCTTAAGAGACATGTGATGAACCCTTTTGAAGTACAAATCAGGGTTAATTTTAATGTTTCCTTCTTTTTTTTAATGCTCCACATCCTGTGTCTATCTTTAGCAGTGTCAGATTCTGCTTATTTTGTGCTACCAAATAAAATCTGATAAAACCCACACATAGGGTCTCCCATAACAGCCCCTATGTAGGGGTTTGTCACTCCTGCCATCATTAATTCAGCGGCTCTGCATAGTGCACATCACTATCTAGACATATACGTCTATAGGTTGGTGTTTGACAGATGGAGAGCGTGTGAGGGAGATGGAAATGTGGATGGACAAAGGCAGACAGTGCCGAGCTATCGAATTACCGCGACTGGCTGTCAAAGCTGAACCCAGGAACAGACTAGCTCAGGGCTGTTACTGTCAGCGAGACAAACACAACAGGGGACGCAAAAGTTTGAGACAGAGTAGAGAGCCACTGCAACACAGGGATCCAAAAATAAGACAATTACTAGCACTAAGGTAAACCACCAAAAAGCTTTCAGGACAGTGGGGACATGTTATCACCTCAGTGAAAAGCTGTTAAGCTGATCACTTGTGGATATTTCATGCACCGGTTGCCTAGGTAACCCTCTAATGTATTTACTACCAGATCGTGTGTCAATCACGGTATTCACTGTAATCTGAGGCTCACGTCTTTAATGTCCACTCGCTTTGTGTAGTCAGTTGAAGTCGTCGGATTCCCACTTTATGATGTCCTGCCACCTGCGGTCGTACATGCAACCTTAGCAATTAATTGCCAAGCAGCCCCTGTTAGCTCTGTTTTGGTTGCCACCAACTGCTGATGCAGCTGAATGCTGTACTCTTATTTCCCAAGGGATCACCACAACAGATGCATCCACATGTTTTGATTTGGCACAGATGCCCTTCCTGATACAAGGCTCCCATTTATCCAGGCTTGTGACCCCCCTGAGGTCGGGTTTGTGTCTCCTCCTAGAACTGAAGCAGGGGTTTTGACTTTGACACCATGGAGCATGTGTGTTGCATAGAAAATGTTAACTGCTAGTGATTAAGCTAGTATACAGACGTTTTTAGGCCCTTTTTCGTATTTTTCATGGATTCATTTAACTTTGGGCTGAAAATTGATGGCTCTGAAAAACACAAAACCTCTCCACGAAGCTGTGCGATCACACACAATTAGCTGATAAAAATTGTTGTAAAACATTGTAACACTGAGCTACTATTGTATTTTAATCCACTGCAAATATAGAAATATTGATTGCAGCAGCTTTAGCACTTAAAGATCGTTCAAACTTGAAGGCCAGTGTGCTCATTCTAGTGTGTTATAGCTGCGTTTTTATACATCTCTTCTCACACAGATCCGGGCTCTACACATTTTAACAGGAAAACTCTTTTTTTTTTTTTTACACATTTGTATTAACAGTTCCAGAAGTTATGGCCAGCAGGCGCAGAAACATTTAACTGAGAATATCAGTGTCGAACAGACAGGAAGGCTTTTGTTTACTCTGGGTTGGTTATTCATATTTCCTCTTCTATCAAACACTGTGTTGAGATAAATATTTGGAAAAGCCAGCCACACGCGCCCCATTTACTTCTGTTTCTTGGATGCAAAATCAGGAAGCAGTTTTCCCAGTAGTCAGGTCACATTTTCTGCCTTTTTATGTTCTCCAGTACCTGGAGAAAAGGCTCTTAGTTTAATTTTAATACTGTAATCAAGAATACAGGCAACCAGGAAGGTTTCTCACATTTCTCAAAAGTTGCCTAACTGCATAGATACCCTTCCCTATAATGACCAATTTTGTAATGCAGAAAAATTTAAATTTTCCTTCCAACTTTTCTCCTCCAGCTTACTCTGCAGTGTTGTTAGTGTTACAGGACATTTTTAGAGACAGATGCAGAAATGTTGTCAGTCAAAAGCAAAAGATTGTGTAGCTGAGAGAGAACCTAAAGGCAAAGTTGCACAACAGTGGTTATGGTATTTTTTCCTATGGGTGTGGTCTGTCCTCAAAGTTCTGAGTAAAAGATGATAAAAAATAAGAAGTATATAACATTGTAGAATGACTACTTAGTGCTCGTGTAAAAAGTAGTTGTGGTAATGTAATAATGTCATTAAAGGAGAATAATGATGGTTTAAGGTGTCAGCATGTTGACAGACATCTTATCTGGAGTGTTTCAATCACAGCTAGACGAGCTTTAATGCAAGCAGTAAAATAACTACAACGGGCTATCGTGATAGAAATGGAAATGACAAGTTTCAGAATTAAATACTTTCATGGATGAAACACCTTGTTTGGTGTGGCAAATGAGCAGATATTGTTTTATTTTGGAACGGACTATGTTTTGTGGAAAAATGATGACTATCTGTTCGTATATTCACTTTTATAGCATGTTGTGTTCCCCTGCCCTATGGGACTGCCGTATGTTTCCAGTCTCTTCAGGGCCATGTAGCTAGCCCTAATCAAAGCCGAGTCCTTTTCTTCACTCTGGAAGGCTTCCTGTTTTCATCCTGCCTAGTCCAAACCTAACAGAAATCCAGTGTTTATAATTTGTAACATGCATGGTATGCCAGAAGCATAATGTGGCTATTCTGTAGGGTTGCGTGATTGCTGTATGTGAGAGCGTGGCTGTATAATCAGCACAGTCCTGCTCAGCTCCAAATACACTCAAACACAATGTGGACCCACCGGTGCGAGTGCCTACAATGACCTGGAGCCTATAGATTTAAAATGCAGATCTGTTTGTCCAGGTGCGTCAGTGAAAGAACACGTTATTGACCACCACACACACACACACAACACAAGCATGACATGTGGGTGTGCATGTGTTACCATTTAAAAGTGTGTGTCCCATAATGACATAGTGATGAAGGGGTAAATCTACTCTGCTGATGTGTACTCAGATAGACACCTGCAGTCTTTGCCCTTTTGCTTTTTTCTCTCTGGCCTCACCTGCAACCTTCTCTTCTCCACCATGACTTACAGCTTCTTTTTTTTTTTTATTTAAATTGTACCCTCCTCCTCCTCAGCTTCTGTCTTCACAAACAGGATACTGAATGGTTGGTTTTGCTGGTGGGATTCCTGGCAGAGTGATTTGGTTGTGATGTAATGTAAATCACATTGCCAGGGATTTCCAACCAGCTACAGCTGAAACCTACGTCTCCTGCGTCTGACTGCTGCTCGGCAACATCAACGTTAGCACAGCTTGCTGCTCTAAATGCTCGACGCATCCTCGCCGATTGAAAAAAATCAATTAATCTTTATAAACTGCTTGTATTTTAAAGGTGCCATTTTTTTTAAATAGACTTGTCTGCTTTGCAGCAAGACACAGCCTCACTGAGGCGCCGTTTCAACTAATCCTAACAGTGCAGGATTTCATTGACAATCAACAAAATAACCACGCTTGTGTTGTCTGTGTTCTCGTAACTGTAAATAACACAGAAGCTAAGATGCTGTTAAACTATGTAAAGTAATACATACAAAAATGTTCTAAACCACATTTAGTGCTAAATATGAGATAATCTCAGTGGATATTTGGGATTCAGGTATTTGTTCCAGTTTGATATTGCAAAGAACCGTTTGCTAACAATGATTGATGTTACTCTCCCAAAGTGTAGGGTAGTATTATGGTTAGGGTTAGCACAGTTAGCTAAGGTTAAAGCATGGTTAGCCTGGTTCATTTTAGAGGTAAAAACCTTCATAAGAGCGCCTATAAAACTTATTAAAGTGCAAGAAAAAATGTTTTGTGGTCAATGGTCCCTGAATAATTTACTAAGCCTTCAATCAGTGCACAAAAAGTTATTCATAATTTGCTGTTTTGCATGTGTTCATTTGTATGCGTCAATTACAAAGTTAAGAATTTCCCAAAGCTAGCTGCTAAGCTAAACAGCTGCTTGCGAGAGATTAGCATTCACTATGTAGATATTAAAGTCATATTCAGATCTCCAGAAATGTTAAACCTTTCCCATTAAAAGCAACCTATGTGTACTCTTGCTCTGGCCCTGCATTAATAAATGTAGATGCAGTGTCCTCCAGACGCTTTCAGCATTAGTTTGGTGGAGGTGAAGGACTTAGCTCGCTCCGTGAACAGTTCAGTGAAGTCCTGTGTTCACAGTGGCTAAGTTCCGCTCCTCTCAAACCTTTCCAGCTTTCGCTCTCTCTGCCGTAACAGCCGGAAGATGTCAACAAGTAATCAAGGGTTTGTTTATTTGTTGTTGTTGTTCTTTGTAGTAAAAATGATGTTCTGCTAGCATTATATGATGTATAATTAAATATATAATTGATTTTGGGCGTTTAACGTCCTGCTCCCACTGCTGAGAATGCTTGAGGGTGCATGAGGCACGTCCTGTATTGGTTGTGTAACTGACCTGCTGTAGCAGAGAGCACAGTGATTTCCTACCCAACCATTTACATGAAAAAAACAAGCTTCTCTTTTACAGTTTTTCAGATGGAGCGACTCAAAGGGTTTCTGCAGTGCACTTCCCTTCTTCTCTTGCTGTCTACATTATACCATCTGTTATGTATGTTATGCAGCACTCTTTTGTGCGCTCTCTGAGAGGACAAAGATAAGGCTTATGAAAAAAGAAAGATGAGTTAGATGTAGGCAGGAGGGAGGGACGGGTAAGTCTTATTCATACAGGAAGGAAGTACAGGAAATGTCCCATCAGGAAAACAAGTAGCGGCATAATTGTGAACCCTGGGCTCATTTACTGTCTGGGTGGTCATGAAAGCAAGGTACTGATTTTGTGTGTATCCCTGTGTGTCCATGCATGTGTGTATTCATGTTTCAAGTAAACACTTCTGTGAACTTGTATGTTGATTACACAGTGCTACTAACACTGTTCTTTGTTTAAATCTGGAGATTTGAGATGTTTTTTTAAATGTTTCTCAGTGCCGAACACTGTAGAAGCATCAGGGCATGCTGTGTTTACAGCAGATATTTTATCTCTATCGTTCTTGCTCACTAGCCAATAGCCACACAGTTTAAGAAAAGAGCTATGGGAATTCGAACAATGTTGTTAATGTTGTTAAGAATAATAAAATATGTCTTCAATCAGACTGTTTTTATGAATTTTATCTATTAATTTTATTAGTCATGGCACCCTATGCCCCCTTGTAGACACACCACTGGTCAGCCTCTGGATAATCTGGCACTTTCTGATCTTAGGCTGTATTAATATATGTAATTGAAATGGTGGTAAAGACTAACCCAGTCAAAGTCAAGTCAAAGTCAGCGTTATTGTCAAAAACCATATGTACAGATGACACACAGGAATTTGACATTGCAATACTCCCAGGGCCCTAAGTATACAGAAAGCGAGATGTGCATAGCCAACAATGTGGCGCATGGCAGCAGTTGTGACATAACTTTTGGCACGGTCTGTAGTTCAGTAGTTCATTTTACTTAGGACTGAGATAGTGAAATATTTTTTTCATTTTTGGTTCACAAAACAATAAAAAAGAAGTCCCTAACTCTACGTCTTTTCCTAACTGTCTAAAGCTTATGTGCAAAGTTCTTTCTTATTAAAATCCTAAGTGTTCAATAAATTTTAACACTGTTTGTAGAACTAAATGTGGCTTCTACTACGTGTTTTCAATGTCCTTTTAATGATGCAGAGGTACAAGTTTCAAAAAATACATGGCAAGATACAAGATAAAACATACGCATGAGGAACTACTGTTCTGTAATCTGCTGAAAGTTTTGCTTTAAATCGACTTTTTAAAGCCTCTTTTTGTGGATTTTATCTGTCTGGTTTTATGTTTACCCTACTCTACCTGTATACCTGTTGTTTGCTTCCCCTTGTGGTGAAAGCAGGGTGGTGCAGGTGCCTGGGCTCAATCTCCTGTGCCTACTGAGCTGATAACAGTTAGATGTTAACAAGCACTGGCTCAGTTCAGCAGGAACCGGAGTTAGGCCCTCTAGAAACATCGACTCATCGAGCTGCAGTCGGAACCATCTGTTTAATTACAACAGCGCTCGGCAGTAATCTACATGTGCAATTAGCGTTTCCTATATACTGTACTACATATGTAGCATTATAGCTGGCTTGCTTTAACAGTAGTTGTGGGTTGTTATTTTTTTTTATTTCCTTCTCTAGACGTCCATTAGACTTTGCCCACAAATGCTCATCAAGGCCATTCTCTAAGAAACAGCCAGAGTGCAATCATCTGTTAATGAGAGCAGAGGAAGCACAGACCCACACATCCTCTGTTAATTTAACTCTCGCAGTGTAAAGCTCGTGATGGAGGAAATCTGCTTCTGTTGGTTTGGTATTACTAAAACATCACAGGAGCAGAGTTTTTCCAGCTGTATTCAACACTCCTTAAGGTCCCAGGAAAATTCCTTTGGATGTGATTTAAGCCAAGCTGTGTATTTCAACAACTATTTGACATGCCTTCAATTAGCTCCTTTTTGCTCATAAATCTGGGAAACAGACAGCTGCAAGTTGGCTACATTAGCAAAGAAGTCCTTAAAAATTACAACCTTCTTGCAAAAAAAGTAAAACAGTACTTTCTACTCATTTTATGAAACCTGTTAAATACAGCTAATGCGATAATAAAGATTAAACCCAAGTCAGGCTGCGGCAGAGCATCTGGCAGAATAAGTAATACTGTTGTTACTTTTGATATAAGCACATTTTGCTGGTTTCAGGGAAATTTCCTAACTAGTTTATAAATGATTACAGGAGGTTGCTGGCAGTGCAAGGTGAAACTGGTCACAAAGAGGGATAGAATACAATGTTGCATCCAAAAACCTCTGGTTGCTAGCAGGTTGCCATGGTTATCTGTAGTTTGTATGGAAGACGTTGACTTGCCTGCTCTCGCAAACTACTTACTGAAATTGTGAAAAGAAAACAGAACAGTCGCCTTCAAAGTAAGTCTTTCAAGCAAACATTTGCCAATTACTTGCTGAGCAGTTGTGAAACTGGAAATGGATGATTGTTTTCAGATTAAGGGACCTAATACACCTGTCCCATCACTGTGTACCATTTATACCAGCAGTTAGGACACGAGTACCTGCTGCAGTATTCTCCTGAAGAAGTTCGTTATTCAGAAAAAAACCTCCACTTTAACGCTGCCATAGGAGAAGAAGTCAAAACAGGAAGCAAAGAGGTTTTTTCTTTAAGTTTTTTTTTTTTTTTGAGAAAGTCTTATTTTTCATACTGTTGCATCATTTCCCTCTGTATAATCTGTGAATCTCTGAGCCTCTGTATGTCATTGTTCTGTATGTCCTGTATCAATAAAATGGTGGTAAAAAACCAACACAATCATATAGTCATATTTTCAACCCATCTGCAGTGACAGCAGCACAATGCACCAGGCTACTAAAAGGGAGAAGTGCATGACTGGTTGAAACAGCCTCAAAGTGGCAGCTGGCATCAGTGGATGTGACATCATCCCATCGCCAGAACGAAAATGGCAAGCATAATAGTACAATACTAGTAATTCTACAAAAAGTTGCTCAACTTTACCAAACTACTGTAAATAAAAAATACAGCAATTTTATTTTAAATGCAAATTACATGAAAATACTGGAAATTCAAGTTACAACAATTTATCTTATGTCATTGAATGTATGTCATTGCATTTACAAATTCAATTATAGAAGTTTTTTTTTCTGATAAAGAAGTGTACAGTGTAAAGTTAGTTTAAAGCAACTTGTTTATATATATAAATGCAATAACCATAGTATACAGAAACATCTGTGCCAAGTTTGGCCTGGAAGTCCTGAAGTCTAAATGGGAGACGCCCCTAGGGTGGTGGAGAATGACCGAGTTAAGATCCTGTGGGACTTCCAGATAAAGACGGACAAAATGGTGATAGTTAACCAATCGGACATAATGGTGGTAGACTAGCAGAAGAAGACAGCCGTAGTTATAGATGTATTTACCGAACGACAGCAACATCAGGAACACGAGAAGCTGGAGAAATACCAAGAGCTTAGAGAAAAGCTCAAGAAGATGTGGAGGGTAAAGCTAACGGTGGTCATCATGATAATCGGAGCACTTGGGGCAGTGACTCCCAAGCTAGGCGAGTGGCTCCAGCAGATCCCAGGAACAACATCGGAGATCTCTGTCCAAAAGAGCGCAGTCCTAGAAACAGCTAAGATACTGCACAGCACCCTAAAGCTCCCAGGCCTCTACTAGAGGACCAAAGCTTGAAGGATAAACCGCTCACAGGGACAAGCAGGAAATTTTTTTTATTTTTTTTTTTTACACAAATAAAAGTTTGAATCAGCTGGTTAGTTTATCGTGACACTAACTTAAATATCTTAAAATTAGGTTTTTCTGGTTGAACAAATGCTTTATTGTGAACTTTAAGAACAGTTTGGTACTCTGAAAAGTGGTAAACACCAGAAAAGTGTCACTGTTTGACTGCTGCTGCCTCTCAGTGACACAGTACTGAGCAGTAATGGACAGTAAAACAACACTGCTATAGATTGCTCCCCTTTCCTTAAACCCTGTACTTTGTCTTGTCTCTTAGAACAAGATATATTTTACCATATGCTGTAGCCTAAAAGGATATTTGGAAGTGTTGACGTTTCTGGTGTTGTGCCTTAAGTACAAAAGGCACACAGAGTAGCTGATGTGGGGGATTTTTAGCTTCTCATCGTCATTCTTTTCCCTGTCTGGATTCTGCTGCCATGAGTCAGGTACCTGTTTCTGTTTGACATCTGGCCTGTTGTATCTGCACACAAGAGCCCACATTGACACAGGCACACACGCACATTTATACACAACCGTATCCACACAAACGCTTACATAATGTTTAATTTTACACAGGTGTACACACTCCCCTGGGCTCAAACAGCGCTAAAAGAAGAAGATTCACACTAGTCATGTACACATCAGGCCTAATTTTTGCTCTGACTTTGCAGCGTCACACAATAAATGCACCATCAGTGTGCCCTCCTGTATTTCTTCTATCTTAGAGAAAACACAGCTGTAACGTTATACTGGAGAAGACACCAGATTGCGTGACAATGGATCATCTTCCCTATCTGGGAGAAACCACAGCAACAGCTGTGTGCGTGTGTAAATGTGTGTGTATGTTCTGTACCGTCTGCATTCAATATGAAAATGAATCATCTGAAAGTGTGTGTCACGCTTGTTTGTGACAGCCCCAAACCCCAAACCCAGAACGAGGTCTCAGATTTCAGTAATTAAAATCGGCTCATACATCATCAGGCTGGACACTTTAATCCTGCCTTTCTGAGGCTATTTCACATGTGAGGCCACAAATAGAAAGGAAACATGTAACATGCTGTTTTTAGATTCAACCAATTGGAATCCGGAAAAAGTTTATCAGACACGGGCTATCCTGAACCAGTCTTTCTATTTAGATCGAAATCGTTAACTAAATCATGCGTCACAAGATGGAGGCCTTCAGTTTATTGCGTGAGACTGGAGAAACTTAAAATAGATGATTTGAAATTAATCAGATTTAAGAAATAAGCAATTCTGTGTGTTTTGCACAATTTTAAATACTTTATCTGTGAGTCAGACAAGAAGAGAAACGAGGAAAATAAAATGCAGGCTGAGGAAATTTAAGGTTCCTTAATTAGCTCCAGTGTGAAAAGCAGACTTTACAAAGCGCAGGGAGAGACTGAATCTCTGACCTGTGTTTGTGTATGTAAAGTTTTGCTTTCTTGCTCTGCTGCATTGACCTGTGGATGTCTGCATCTTTGAATTAAAGTTCATGTTTAGCTTCTATCGTCAAAACAGTGTGTGCACCTAACTGCTATACAAGCAGATTTAAGCTCCACTGACATTACTGCGGTGGCGGCGTGGAACGAAAACGGTTTATACTGACAGGGGAAGAGAAGATGTTTACTCCAACAGATAAAGGTTGTCAGTGTGAATGTTGAAATTGTTCCGTCTCAGCACACATCTGAAGTTGGTTATGATACAGGCTGTGAGACAAAATCAACTTTAACATACCACTCTGTCCAACTTCCACAGTGTAGACGTGAAAGTGTTGTGTGAAGCTGGAAACTGAACATAGAATTACTTGCTGGTAGAATTACTGATCAGCCATATCATTAAAACCACTGACTGGTATCATGAAGAACACTGATCATTTAATTACAATATAGGGTTCTGCAGGGAGACCTAGGATCCTGGCATCATCTAAATGTTACTCAGTCTTGCAGACCCCTGTGGCAATGTCTCTCTCTCTACTGCAGTGCAAGAACAGATCAGCTACATTAGTTCTCCAATCTCTAAATTCCCCATCTTTCCTCATCTGGTGCTGATGCTCCTGGACAATCCTGATCCAGCAAGACACTCACAAGAGTCACGTCCCCATGCTTTTATCAGTCAGAGCTGCTTTGGCCACACAATAGAGGATCTACATAACATAAGCCATTTGTTTTTTTATGTACTTATGCTTATTTAATTTTTAATTTATTAAATTTACTTATATAATGATAATAAAAGGAAAAAAGTAGACACGTAAAAGGTGGAATTTCAACCAGGAAATCCACCAGGATAGAAGTGAGGGAAGCTGACAACTACTGTAACCAAAAGATTTCACTCCATTCGTCCACTTCTTGAACAAACTGATCAAAAGATGAAACAAAAGAGGACACAAAGTCTCTTTGAGGTGCTGGAACGCAGACTCGTTCAAATTACCGTAAACCTTGATGAAGTTCTGCAGATTGGAGAAAATTGTGTTTTACTGTGTTCTGATAACCATATTTTCTGCATTTAACTGAACAGTTTTACACATATTCCACAAGGCCTAAACAGTGGAGCTGAAGCTAGAAAAATAAAGAAAAACAAAGTGCCAATGAAATGACCCCTTCATGGACAGTGGGTAAAAATCCATTTTACAACAGCAACAGATCTCTCTACGTTATGGCACAGGATACACAGGTTCTACAGTTAAAGTTTCGACAAGACAGCCATGAGCGTCTTTGTTTCAACTAATCCCATCTCCCATTAAGAGTCATTTCTACTTTTTTTTTAATATCCCCCACTTGGACGTTGTTAGCAGTGCTGAGAGTGGACAGAGTGATTCCCCAGAGCTCAACTGACTAGAGAGAAAGCAATTTATTCCACAGTATAATAGTTGTCAACACAGCATGGGTCTGCTGAAATGCAGTTGTGTGTTTCTTCTAAGAGAAAAACCAAAAAAAACCAAAAAAGTTTTCTCAACAAAAGCTTCTTCTTTCTCTCTTTAGAGGTCGGCTCCAGCTTGTCCTTCACTACATCTCTGAACCTCCTCTGTGGTCTGCCTCTTTTCCTAATACCTGGCAGCCCCATCTTCAACATCCCTTCTCCAGTATATCCACTCGCCCTCTTTTGTACATGTCCAAACCGTCTCTCTTGTGTCTAAGTCACAGAAGTTCACACTACCATCTTTCCAGAGACGTAAGGATGAGAATGAGTTCACAAAACAGAAAAACTCGGGGGGTCGGAATAACCGTGACATGGTTATTCCGACCCACGTGAAGATTTACACTACACGCAATCATGATGCAACCCTCACCTTGTATCTAACCTTAATATCTCTGTACACACTTAGTGGAACCTAACAGTTATGTGGAGATGTTACTCTTTGTATATTTGTAGATTTTTTTCCAAAAGGTTTATTGTGACAATGATGATTTGGTAGATTTAACACATGGATGGATTTGTTTTCTACAGATTGAAATAAATAGAAAAAATTATGATTAAGGAACAAACCAAACCACATTGCTGTCATCATCCATTTCTTTAAAATTAACAATACAGAGATAAAGTGTAACACAAACATACATTAAAGTGAGGAAATCTGTTTACATTGGATGGTAATCGGTTACAAGGTTAAGCAGAGTCTTTTGTTCTCAGTCTGGTGGTAAGGCGGTTAAAGGCCTACCAGGCCAAAAGGGTGATGTCATCTTATAGACTCCTTGGTGTGTCCATAAGATTGACAGGGAGCATGATAAGATGTATGCTGGTGTAGTTAAGTGAGGAGGGGTTTCAAACTTGGGATTTTAACAAATACAGTTACTGTTTACAAACTGGTCAGAAAGATGAACCCTCTGGATCTCAGTTCCTCCTAATGTTCAACGACTTGATGATGGGTTGACCGCAACACACCAGAGTTAGAAAGCACACCTCCTGCACTCTCATCCAAACACAGGCATCCCACAGCACTGTGTGATGAGTTCAAAGCTCCACATACTGTTTCCCTATGACTGTATCTCCATCTGCACCGTGAGCTCCATAGCTAGGTTTGCTGATGACGTCACAATCACTGTCCTTATTTCTAATGATGATGAAAATACCTACAGGCTGGAAGTGGATTATCTGACTGAGTGGTGTAGGATCTGAGTGATCTGGTCCCTAACACCTCAAAAACAACAGAGATGGTTAATGACTTCAGGTAGTTTACTGTGAAGAAACATATCCATAATCAGTCAAGACGCCCTGTCTGAGTTTGAATCCAGCGCCTTCTTGCTGTGGGCCAGCACTGCTAAACACTGAGCCCATGTGATCCTATCATGCTTTACCCTCGACAGCAGGCCTGGTTGCCATCACAAAGAGAAATATGTACTTCAAAACTATCACAGGCAAAATACCCAACATGAGAAATTATATTTCAACAGCATAGTGAAAACATGAAAACACATTATTGCAGAAGTGAAAAGTAAAGAGAAAAAAATTCACCATTAATATCAGTGCACATACTGCACAGTTGACAACATAAATAAGCAAGCAGACAGATGCCACGACTTCATGCTTAAGCAGATCAGCAGGAGAGCCATAAAAGAGAAACAGATACTCGTAATTCTTAGCTTACTGGCATGGAACCACAGAGGCAGCCACCGAACCGGAGTCACGGTATCAATTCCCAAATGATGTGTTTGCACAAAACATACTTATTTTGTGATTTGAAGCAGTTATTGCCAAAGAATAAGTCTTTTTTAAAGAGGGTGAAAGCATCTACAGCAGGTCAATAAAACCCAACCCTGGATGTGACGCAACCGCATATTTCAGGGTTCAAATAAACGGGGCCCACAGTTTCTATGACCTAGTATTAGTAGCAGAGTAGGCAGTACAAACCCATGCACTACATGTATCACAGTGAAACAATTACAAGTAAAAAATATATTTACCTCATTTTAATCTGGCTCATCTTCACTTCAAGCTCATCTCTTTGGCCTGCAACACTTCCAGCTCTGCTGCTACTTGTAGATCACTACCTGGAAGTCCTGTCCTTACAACCGTGCTCTGTAAAGCATCTTGGTTCTTCACCTATGTTTTAAAACAGTCTCTTTCCAATTAAAATTTTAGGATAATGTATAAAGTTTGCAATGGGTCCAATCTGAAAAGTTGTAACACATGCTGATGATGCATATTGCTTCACCTTCAGATTTCGACATGAAAGACTGGAGACTGCCCTTTGGTCTCTCAGGTCTCATCATCTGTGATTTATTTTATTTTATTTTATTATTTTCTCATGCACAGAGCTACCAAACTTTGTGATCATACTTCCTGTTTTTTTGCAAAGCTATCTCGTAGCCATTTTATTGCACTGCCGACAGATAATATTAAACAATGACATATAATGGGGTGCATTTGATTTACAATATTGACCCATATATGTTATTTTATGTTATTTTCTGTAAGTTGTGTTTGAAAAACGGAAGAAAAAAAAACAAATACAGAGGAAATGAAAAGATCAATGCTAATGCTTGTGTTAAGTGACATGAAGACTAGAGTGTGCATGTGCTGTGTAATTTATTATGTGCACACAATCAATGACTAGCAGTGTTCCACTTTGTGTTTTTCTATCCAGGTATGTGTTTAGGATCATTGTCATGATGAAAAATTAAGCTATGCACATGGTGTTGCATGGACGATCAACATCTGACGGTACATTTGTTGTTCATAATAGTTTGAGGACACGCTGCACACTATGCCAAAATATACAAGTTATCAGCTGGTATATCTTATTAGGAAGAACCTTGTTGATGCAAACACGATTTTATGCTTCTCAAATGATGTTATCTTTTCAATTTTTTGCCAATTTCAACAATAGAAATGGGAACTTTTTTGGCAATAGACTGCTCGCAACAAAGTGCCCAAAAAGAAAAATTTAAATTGATTCTTTATTAAGTTGTCTGTTATGTGTAGTGACAACATTGCTCCATCTCGTGAGTTAGGCAGTTTTTATGCTTGAATTACGAATAGAAAAAGCAGCCAGAGTCCAAATAAAAACTTTGAAAGACCTCCAGTAAGCCTGGAGAATTACTGCTCTAGACCATTTTTAAAAATGACAACAAAGTCTGGCTCCTTGGAAGCAACATATAAAGAAATGATGGGTGGCTCATGACTGCTGCGCAGAGGTATATTTACAAAGCTGTATTCTCTTGGTCAAAACTCTCAGAAAATCCTAATAGTCTGTTGATGCATTTCTTACTTTCTTGTCTCACTCCAGTCTTTATTTAAAAAACACAATTCTTGGTGCAAGAGAGCCAAAACACATAAAGCTACATATCAGCTACCATCTGTTTACTGCACAACTTGTTTGTTTACCGTGCTGTTAGAAAAAGACGAATGCTTTGCTGCAAGGATACGAGTACATCGCCTGAAAAATGTGTTTCATTATTAAAGCGAGCTTGCAAGTTAAGAACTGTGAAGCTTATTTGCTACCTTTAAGCAAGTCTCCTCCACATAACAAATTGCCGTCCTTCACTAATCCATCAGCCTATTTTTTAGACTCATTTGCAGTCTCATCGGTCTCCTTACTGTCTAACCAGAATCTCTGTACCTCTGGTGGGGTGTGGGTGGGAATAAATATATAATTACAAATTTCTTCACCAAAACATCACATCACCTGGCACTCTTCATCATGAAGAAAAAAACATCAATCTGTGAATCAAGACCTATGTGGAGAGGTTCTTAATACCTCTGTGGTCTGATATAATGATCACAGTACTGCTGTTAATGCACTCAACAAGCGAGGTGCAGGGAGTTGTGCTATAATTGGTCCCTTTACGCTACTAGACTCCAGCAAGAGTTCACAGTGTCACAATGTTGTTACAGAACACAGTTCATTTGCTGACATTAGCATGGGCCATCTGCTGTTTGCTGATGGGTTTTATCACCTATCTGTTGGAGCCGGTGGCTCCCAGGTAAAAGAGGATTAGCTGCATAAAGGGGAATAGATTGTGTTCAGCAACTCGTTGAAATTTATGATCATTAGGAGCAGTATAACAAGCACCAACAGATTATATGCCAGGTACACAGAGGAAACCTGGTGGTAAACAGGTGGATCACAAATATACTTCTTTAATTTTCTGATCTCCTGTTAAGCCTAACATTCCCTCTATCATCATTAGATATTTGACTTTTGATCTTGTTAATTTTGTGTGTTCAGAGAATTTATTGGAAGAATTTTCAGGTTTTTCTTGAAAACAGCTACATGTGTTGGAAACAACACAGTGAGAGAGAACCCAAAACAATGAAATAAAATAAAAATGCAAATCAATTTGAGCATTTCGTCATAAAAATGGTGGGTACAGCAGCTCTCGGGCATCCGATGGAACTCAAACTCATGGCTCCATTGGCTGATTCATTCATATTCTTCCACTGAAGGACAAACTGTGGGAGCTTTATTATAACAGTTTTTTTTAACACCTGATACAACTGTTCCAGCTGTCCCCTTCATCTGACTTTTTTCACTTTTCCTCATTTGGATTTTTATTGCTTTATCCGTTTTGTAAATATACACACACAATAATCTTTTGGAGCTTGAGAACAGATTCTCACAGATAAAATCTGCAAGCTGGGAGGCAAAAATCTAATCAGAATTCATCTGACATCAAATTTTGTGCGAGTTGTGAACTGCACAGTTTCTGATGGATTATCAACACCAGGAACTCTGAAGAGGACCAGACGGCGAGATGAAAACGCTAATACAGCACAGAAAGGGAGAAAAACAACGATTAGGATAAAGATGCTAATTTTAAGGACTAAAAATGTGCAATAAAAGAATCCGTCTCAGGTTCTGAAATAGCTGCATACGGGATTAAAACAAATGACTTCATCGCCTCAGTGCTGGCAATCAGCAACACACTTCCCTGCAAATCAGCACACAGACGTGGATGAGGTCCCTATCTGTCTTCAGGCTACGACTGATTACTGCCCGCACTGCTGCTCTATCTCCAAATGTGCATTTGTGCCAACAGCCAAAGCAGAGGTAGTGATGTCATTCGTTTTAATCTCAACTGCATGTATGTGCCATTTTATACCATGAAAGGCAAGATTTACGTCGTCCCTGCAGCATCTGTACACATCTGCCTTTGTCTTTCTGTCTGTCTCTGTTTTATTTCGATGACTCATAACTTAGTAATACCTACAGCACATACCCCCTCCCTACATTATTTATTTATTTATTTTGGTCTTTTACTAATGCTAATATTCACAAGGAGGAAAATTCATACATTTGATTTCTTGCAAAGAGTTACATTAGAAAATTAAAGCCCCTGCCTTTACTAAGATGCCAGAAAGTAAGCGTCATGAGTGGAAACAGGGAAAAAGGGCCAAGCTTTGTGAAGAATAGAGTGTATAAATAAATAAAAACACAAGTAATGCCTTATTTCCCTCGCTTTATTTTATAAAGTGGTTGTTCTCATTCAACAATTATAGATCAAGCTTTTCTTAAGAAGGCATTTCACTCACCTAAATCTTAATGGACATCAAGGAAATGTTTTAAAAATATCTTACTCAGGAAGCGGTTTGAGTTGTGCATTAAAGTAAATTACACTTTTTCCACAGTTTTCCCAAAATACCCAAAGTTAATCTAAAATAGGCTCAGAGTTCAATGTTTTTCCACGCCATCACATGTCTGTTTGCTATCTTCCTCTGCTTGTTCACAAATGCTTTGAGGAAGATAGCAAACAGACATTGAATGTAATCCAAAGTTTCAACGTAAAATGGAAAATTCTTTCTGCTTTCTGAAACCTGTTTTACTTTGATTGAATTTTCCTGTAATGTGAGATGACAAGTTTGGTGTTTTGCAATGGTAGTTTTAGCTACTTTCAAAATAAAACACCAGGGGTTGTGACCGTGTTTGTATCGGAACACGACTTTGTAGGGGATGGGCCCGCCATCATTTGACAACATCAAAATATAAGAACATAAGAACATACATGCAAAAGGCTTTAACAAGGTGTGCGTTTCTCCCTAAAGCCTTTCAGGGGATATAAGATATTATAGAGCACCCTCTAGTGATTTGTTCTTAAAAAATCTAGTTGAAGTTCTTGCCAAATATGTACCTCCACTCTGCATGGATTCAGAAAATGGGATGAGGAACCTGATGAGAAATTCTTCCAGCTCTACAAATCATTTATGTTCTTGCGTGTGAAAACATGCAGTGAATTGGGTAAAGCTTTACAACAGTAACAAAACAAATATTACCGGGAGTTAGGCGTTTACCTGGAAAAGGCAGCTTTGGCCTCTTTTCTTGTTTTTACGTTGTTGCTGCTCCAGTTGTTTTGTTAAACGTGGCCTGTCGGGTGAGTCAGAGGACAGTGAGTAATGATTCAGTCATCCGTGTAATACCAAAAAAAGAAAAGAAAAAAAAAAACTAAACCCACACACATTGACTACTGTACAAGTTGTTTTTTCCATTGGGGATAAAAGTAAAAGTAAGCACACTTTACCAATATACCATCTTTCAAGATAAACATCCCAAAGTGCTTCAAACGAAAATACCAGAGTATAAAAAACGAGTTAACCAAATGCAAGGGTAAAAAGATGAGTTTTTAGCGTTTTTGAGACAATAAGAATTGAATAAGAATTTGTTAAATTACAAAACTAAATAAAATCAAACAGAGGAACTGTCCACGATTTTAAGCTTTGTCAGTTTGGTTTAAAAAAAAAAAAAATCAGCAGCAACCTGATGAGGCTTTGAGAATTAAGAGACTTTCTAGGAATGTCTGCATGAAACTGCCCTCACAAAGTCTTGTGCTTGTATTGTGATACCTGTTTGGACTTTCCTAAATATTGCCCCTCATAAATGTGCTCCAAACAATAGCCTGATAATTAAAAGGAAAAAAACCCCGACAGGCTGCTGAAACTAAAGTTAGAAATAAAAACTAAAACGAGAAAACTCACCCTGGAAACAACCTGAAACTAAGCTGAATATAAATCCAATCTTCAACTTACTGGCTATGAATTTAGAGTTGCTACTGAGTAGCTTCAAAATCTGAGCTACCCAAAATTTAGACTTACTGGTGCCATCTTTCTTTTTTCTGACTTCTTAGAAAATAAGATGAATTTTTGCATTAAATATGGATATTGACCGAAATTTTTCGCTAATGGGTGGCAAGAAAATACTTTTTTGTTAGTGGCGGAAATAAGCTTCTATATTTCACTAATTGCTCTCAACTTTAACTTACCAACGTACGCATCTCATTTTATTTTGAAAATCGACGACCCGGAAGCTAGCTTTCTTCTTCTGGTGACCTCCTGAGAAGTCCTCATCATGGCGCAGGCAGTTAAGAAAGTTGTGAATAAAGTTCCTGCGTTAGTTGGCGGTAAGTTTTCTCGCTCTTATTTTTGAACTAAAACGTAACGCTTTAGGTAGTTGCTGTGAATCGTTTAGCAGGGGCAATGTTGCGTTGCTTACAGTTTGTAGCAGCGGTACAGCTGTACTGTGACCTCTGGCGTCAAAACATCGAACCATCAGCAAGTCTTTAAAAGTTTGTGAAATTTGTATTTGTACTTTATAAAGTGTTTCATGAGAGGCGAAATAACCGTGTGGCTTTTGGCTTTACTGCTCTTTGGCTGAGGTGGTCTTTGTGTGACTTTCAGCCGCTCTTACGTACTCCAAACCCCGGCTAGCGACCTTCTGGTACTACGCCCGAGTGGAGCTGGTCCCACCGAGCCCAGCTGAGATCCCCAAAGCCATAGAAGCTGCAAAAGGTCTGATCAGGAGCTATCAGACGGGACGCCTGGGACAAACCACAGTGAAAGTAAGTTTGGACTGAGTCGATTAACCTCTGTTGACCTTTTAGACTAACTGTGCTGTACAGAAAGTAGACCTTGAACGACAGCTCAGCCTGTAATTTTAGTTTGACAGATGTACCTCTGCCTTCATGTTGCTGTGGGAGTTCAGGGCCCTGTGTGATTAGATTTTATATCGGGCACCAGAAAGTTAAGCACGCATTTTGAATATTTACCAGTAGTTAAACGCCTCACACCTATTTTAGGGACTTTAAGCATAATTCTAGGTTTACTTCAGCCACACTTTTGAGAGTCTATATTGATATAGCCATGGCTTGAGATATTGCCCTAACATTTGAGGGCAAATTAAGTAGTTTAGATAATGGGAAAAACAATAGATTTGGTCTTTAAAAAAACAAACAAACCCTACCTTCATCTATTAAAGCCTTTAAAAAGAAAATTGTATATCACAGTCACTGTAGGGACCTGATATCCCCAACTTTGCCCTTGTCATGCAAATCTGTGATGGTCAGGTGGGAAGTTTTCGTTGTGTTTCTTTTTTTTATTTGATGGCCCAAAATTGACCCTTGATACATCCACCACTCGGTGGATATCGTACTTTTGGGTTGGTAAAACTTTAAAATCTTTAACTGGCTAACATTTTTATTAATGTTTCGTGTAAAGAAACACACGTGATAGTCATTATCCTTTATTCTTTTAAAAAAAAAATCCTTTACAAAGTCTGTTTCACTCTCTCAAAGTAAGCATTGTGGGTCTCACACACACTCTAACACACAAACCTTTTCAGAACGTGTGAAAGTAAATATAGGGAAACAGCAGTATTGTGTCACGAGTGCAGTAACACCAGGTGAATAAAATGTCAACAATTATTTACAAAACCCTCTTTGTATTACGTTATCAGGACTGATGCAAGAACTGTAACTGAGTGTTATTCTAGAAACATAAGACGCTTTCTTGAGTGACAGCCTGCTGTTTCCTTGCAGGATGCCATAAGGAATGGACTGGTGACCACTGAGGTGCTGATGTGGTTCTACATCGGAGAGTGCATTGGCAAAGGAGGCATTGTTGGATATGATGTCTAAAAAATGAACTTTTCTTCCTCCTCTTGCTTTTCCAGTCGTTACATTCTCAACGCCTACACCAAATTCTTCCAAATAAACAGATGTTTGTATACAGGAGTAGATTTTGTGTCTCAAGTATTCATTTCAATAGAGAACTGTAACATATTTTATTCGTAAAAGATTTACAAAATGCAAGAAACCAAAATTGAATATGTTCTACACCTAATGTACAAAATATTAAAGTTTGCATACACGTCTAATTTAGAGTGAAAACGTATAATAATAATAAATTAAAAATGAGAAGAGCTGCATATTTTATAGATGCTACTGCTACGTAATGATGGACATCTCCTCTCGCTCTCGACTCTCCGACATCGCGTTCACGACGTTTCCCAGGTATCTGCAGAAAGCTTGCCTCACATCCTCTGGCTCTTCTTCCAGGTTGGAGTGAATGAGCAGCAGTCTGCTTAGATGTGACGCTGCACGAGAAAATGTGACTACATTAGCTCGGAGATAATGAATCACGTGACTTTCGGAGGTCTGCAGCACGAGTTACCTAAAGGCGGCCGTCTGTCTTCCACTCCACTGCCGGGCTTGTGGTGAGCTATGAGCAGACACTGGCTGTCCTGCAGACCTTGAGAGCGGATGAACATTGAATACCACGTCTCTATTTCTTTGAGGTGACTTGGAACGTCTGGGTTAAAAATGATCACCACACCGCTGGAGTCCTTAATGAGTGCAGGCCAGCATGACTCAAATCTGTATGAGGAGAATACACTTTACTGCCATCTTGTTAATACACACTACAAAGAAAGTAACACTTTTCTTAATGATCACATAATTAAAAAGATAAGATCTATGCCTCCACTTACTTGAAATCCCCCGAACAGTCCCAAAGTTCAACCTCGCACGACTTGTCACTGCTGCCTTCAGGCTGTGATTCAAATTCCAGTATCCTTGAAACAACAGAAAGTAGCTGTGTTTGTACCCCGAGAGACTGATATCTGTCGAGAAAATATTGCTATCGATATTGCTTTGTTCTTATCATTGCGTGACTGATTTTACATTAAAGTCACACTTGAAGCATGCTGTGAAATTATATTATTTCTATATCTTATCAGTGGCTTAATGGTCATGAGGAAAGAGGAAAAGCTGACACAGGGTTTGTACCTGGCTCCTTGAGTAGGTCTGTATTCACCACCTACATTTTCTGTTGTGTCGGAGAGAAAATTTGCAAGAACTGTTTTCCCACTCTGAAAAACAGAAAAGCAGATGGCTTTGAGTACGATGGCAAAATAGTAGCACATTACCAAGGCTGACAAACAGGAATGATTACCTCTAACAAGAAAGTCATGTTTTTGGTAGCGTTTGCATGCATAACAATCTTTCTGTTTGTAACCACGATAGTTTGTGGAGAGTAAAACCTTATAGGGGTGTAGAGTGGGGCCATGTTAACAAGATATTAAAATTTTACTTATATCCATCAAGGTCTTCGAGGTCAACTTAATGATTTACTGGTTGAAAATTGACAAAAAGTCTTATAACTTAGAAACAGTGATTCCTATAAGTGTTATTTGTATTGTCAACATAAAGTATGTACCATATAAAGATTTGAAATGTCAGCTTTGACCTCTGACCTCTCCTAAAAGGTCAATAAATTGAACTGAAGGTCAAAGTGATAGTAATGCTGTATAGAGCTATCTAAAACTTTTTCTTAATGCCATTGCTTGTATCGGCAACATTTAGGAAAGGATACTGGTATATGGGGACTTGTGTCTACACAGAACAGACAACTTAACAACAAACCTGTCTTAATTGTATCTCTAGGCACTTTATTATTAGTAGCCTGTTAAAAACATATAATGTTGGTCCCATTGTTTTAGTTAAACCCCTGTTATAGACTGGCAGGGTGTACCTCGCCCTATGGCAGCTGGGATAGGTTCCTGACCCCTCTGTGAGCTTGATAAGGATAAGCAGAAGAGGATGGATGGATGTTTTAGTTGAAAATGCCAATAGTGTAAAATATGACACAATTTCCAGGTGCAAAATAGTATTTTCTACCAAGGCGATTCCACATCAGTTATTAGCAGAAAACTTGGCATGTAACAGCCTGGTGTGTCCTTGGAAAGGAGGAACCTGGACACATTGAAGCAGATAAAACCTGTCTGCAGGAGATGAACAGTAACTGAAAGTCACGTCCGTAAGAAATAGGGAAAAACTGAGAGATGCCTCTTGCCCTTCAATTGATCGACTGTTCACTAAAACTTCATCAGAAATTGTCTCAGTGGAAGGGTGGCTGTTCAAAAACAAGCCATTTCATTATTGAAAGGAAACAGGGAGAAAATGCTGGGTATGCCAAGTTACAGAACAATTGTAACATTTTCATTTTTCAGCATGACAGTGATCCCAAACATACTGCCCATGCTGAAATGCATACACAGATAGTAAAACTGAAAAACACGCATTTTGAACGCAACCAGTCATTGATTGGCCCGCTCAGAGCCCAGTCCTCAACAATACTGAACCAGTGTGGGATCATTTTGACACAGAACAGAAAAAGGTTGGCCAACATCTAAAGAAGAACTTTGAATGTCCTTCAAAAATCTTAAGAGAAATATTCCTGAAGATACTTTAAATAATTACAAGAAAGCTTGTCTCAAAGAATTCAGGCTTTCTTGAAAAATAAAGTTGATCATACCAAATATCGACTTCCGAACTTGTTATAATGTTACAAATTCGGTTATTATTTTAAATACTGTGTTTCAATCTATGTTTGCACCTTTTCAGTAAATCTCTGCATTTATTTACCTATCAAAATATAAAAAATTTAGAGGTGGCTCGAGACTTTTGCATAGTACTTATCACTCTTTTTCCCTTCGTTACAAATGAATTTATACATTACTTTGAGTAGTGACAAATAAACTCGGATTGTAAATGTAATGGTGAAGAGTATAAATACTTAGGTCCAGTGCTTCCTCTGGTAATATTAGCAAAGGCAACTTTCCCCGTTGACGCTATTCGCTACCTGCTGGAAACTGAAAGGTAAAATACCAACCAGTGTAAAGTCAAATGAGAATTTACCTACCTCATTGGGGCCAACAAAGAGTATTTTAGCTTTGAACATTGCCACTCAACTGACGCTAGTTAGCATTAGCTTTTCAGCTAACTTATCTAAAAAAATCCGGGATAGCGAAGCAGTATCGCAATAGCAAGGTAAATGGAAATCAGCCAGAATTAGCTGCGTACATATCTAAAAAAAACCGTAATGTTGTATTTTTAGCTTCACTTTATAATATAAATATATTAAATGATCTTCGCTGCTTCCCGGGGATGGCGTACTAGCGACTAGCGACAGTAAACTTCTTTTCTGTTTCTATGGTTTCAACCAGGCTCTCTGCTTTCTGTTGCTCATTGGCTGTTTACGAGTCTAATCAAATTTGCCCCCGCCCATTCAACCCTCAGGGAACGAATCAACAGAAATATAGTAAGTCGACGTCGTTACGCTACCTCAAATCTAACCAATCAAGCGAGACTTTCCAAGAGGCGACTCCCCAGTATGAAAGAGCGTTATTTACAAGAGATACATGGCGAATGAGTAAGTGTTGTTTAAATTTTCAGGCATGCTTTTGTAAGTGGCTACTTGGTTTAAGCGCTATTAAACACGCTAGACTTTAATGACGATTTACTTGGTATAATTACTAGTGATTGCTACGCTTAGAGTTCCTTAAAGCTTAACAACCACTTAACCTTGACTGTTGCTAAGAAGTAGCTTCGTTGGTAACTGGCTTTCTCATGACCAAACAGGACTTACATTTAACCTTCTTCTTGTCTTCTTCTGTCTGTAACTCTCCTATGTTTAAGGGTCACCTTTGACCCGTGTACCAAATCAGCCAAAAAATACCCTCAAAACAGCGATTTATCATCCAGTTTGTTCTTTACCTATGGATTGGTTACATTGTTAGGCTTCCTTATCAATAAAAATTATCAATTACATCATATCGGTCTCTTTCATTCTAAAAAAAAAAAAAAGTCAGCTGAACCTTAAGAATTTTTTATAAAGCAATAAAAGGTTGTGGTTCTATTACCTAACTATTACCGAGAAGTATTTGTCTGACTTGCTGGGTGTCTTTTGCCAGAAGGGGTGTTTTCCTTAGAAAGGGACAAAATGTTCATTTTTACTGTCACCTCTGGCCCTGGATTGATGGTCAGTGGAAGGGGCTGGAACCATCTCTCTCATACATTCCTGATGGGAGCAAGCTTGTCGGATTTTGCTCTAGTATTTGTTGTCAAATCTGAGGAGTCTTCATGTAATTCTAAAAATTATTTCTGTCTATCGATGCGTCCCACATACTTTCACTGGTCCTATCGCTGGATCTGTACACTCCAGCAAGAAGAAGACAAGAGATAAGCATCCAGGTATTCCTCGAAAAATGTCATTCCAAATGTCGCCATGGACATTTTTTTTCCTACAAGAGTTGTCCCAGCAATGATGACTTTCTTTAGTGCCAAAACATGTGTTGATGTTAGCTATTCTTGTCACAGCAACCCTTGTAATCCCAGAGATCATTTTGATAACATGCAGCAGTTGCCCTGCAATGTAAGCCAGGAGGTACTGGACTCTAAGTGTTGGTACCACTTTTGTATTTGTATGTCAGCAGAAGCATACTCAGCACCTGTGAACTGTGTCCCCTGGTTGATATTTTCTATCGTCCTCCCCAGAAACTGGCTCATCCATGTTCCTGTTTTGTGTCCTTTTCCTTCAGCACAGATATGATCCAGAGTTCAGAGTTTGGTTTATTGTAAATCATCTGACTTTTTAATTTTTGTGTAATTTGCAAGTCACCAACTAAACTGAGTTGGTCTGTACATGCCTTGCATTTCTTTACATTTTCATCTTAATGACCTTTTCGGTAAAGCAGTAGGGATAAAGGGGGCTGTTTGTTCAGAGAAGGAGACAAAAAGGTGACTAGACAAGCCCCAAACTTCTCTCTGATAGTGTTAGTGAGTTCTAATTATTACTAATTATTGTTTCATAATGTTATTTTAAATATGTTAAATATATTTAAAAGGCACTTTTATGCATTTAAAACCTAAAAACGGGTCTGTACCGACCCGAGCACAAGAGGAAGGTTAAATTCACGTTAGTTCTGACTTCTTGTCCCATTATGTGTTTTAGCATATTATATGCACATCTGTTGACAGTTAGAGCCATGTCTCCAGAGGATGACCTCCAAAGTCCCCCCCTTGGTTTCAGCGGTACCAGGGAGGATTTCACTCTGAGTCATCATGCGCTAGACAGCAGTCATGAGCCTGATGGCAGGACCAGGGCACGGACCAGTGTCCATACTAGAACCCCAGAGTGTGAGACCAGCTGGTGAGGTCCTACAAGGATGATGTGTTTGTATATTCACTCGCCAGCTGCCACAACTTTACTGATTCAAAGTGTTCTCTTGCTTTCCTTTTTATTTTAGTTACAGAGACTACGGCAATAAAATGAATCCTTTCCTGAAAATACTGATGGATGCAGAAGCAGCTGCCAATTCTGCAGCAATCCAGCTAGTGTCATTTAAAGATGCCATGGACGATGAGTATGCTGTAGGTCTGCAGCAATTTTGGATAAAGCTGGCTTTGTCTAAAGGCAAAGGGTTTCCTACATTAAACATATGTTTATGCAGTTGCTGTCCTGCCTTTTCTCTAATTTTTTTTTCATCTCAATTAAGGATTCAAGACAGTCTGCCAAAGATAAACACCGAACTGCAAGACAGCGTGGGCTTTTGCTGGAAAAGCTAGAGGACTTTAGACGAATTAATAAGTCTGTGCGACAGACACTGAAACAGCTCCAAGAGGCGGAGGTTTGTTAAACTTCTACTACACCGTATAAGTCTACTGTATTTAATTTGAAATCGTACCATCACATGAAACCGTAAATAAAAACATATTGAAAATGTGTTTATTTATGTCCTTGCTTTAAATAATTTCACAAAGGCTAATCGAGTTGATGCAGACCGGCAGATTGACACCCTGCTGAAGAAGATCACACAGGCTGAGAGTGAAAATGAGGTGAGTGTTTTATCACATCTATGCAGTGATAAAAAAGAGGGAAGTGTAAGGGAATCATGCTGTATGATTAGCTTGTAATGACTTAGTAAGTGGGAAAAAAACATGATCAAGGATAATGTTATAGTGGTTAGATAGATGGATTATTAATCATATTTCATTTATAGAAATCCCATTATCATCTCCGCCTGTGGTCAAACTCTATAGATTCCCTCACTGATTAAGTTTTGTGTGTGAGGAACAGAAGTAGAAATTAGAAATATAGTTGACAGCATCAGCTCAACTGTTTTATTACCTTTGAGTTTGAACCAGGTGTAGAACCAAGAGAAGAAAGACGTCAGTCCCACTGGCATTAATGCCAAAACAAGCTGGCACTGATAAGCTTGGCCTGTCATCCATTGTGCACTGGTGTGGTTTGCAGTCGAGTGTGGAGCAGCTGAGATGAGAATCAGTACCTCCAGGTCTGAGACCATTATCCTCAGCCAGTAAAGAGTGGAGCGCTGACTCTGGGTCAATGATGATTTGCTCCCACAAGTGGAGGATGTCCAAGTTTTTTGGGGGGGGGGCTTGTTCACGAGTGAGGGGAGAGTGAAGCGGGAGATCGGTAGACAGATTGGCGCTGCGGCTGCAGTGATGCAGATGCTGTAAAGAAGGAGAAGAGTGTGACCCAACTCTGGGTAGTGACTGAAAGAAAGAGATCATAGATACAAACAGCTGAAATGGGCTTCCTCCATGTGTGGCTGGGCTCACTTTTATAAATAGGGTGAGGAGTTTGTGCATTTGGGAGGTGTTCAGAGTAGAGCCACTACTCCTTAATAGCAAAAGGAGCCAGTTGAAGTGGTTTGGGCATCTGAGTCCCTCTTCAGTGAGATGTTTCAGGCATGTCCTACCAGAAGAAGGCCCTGGGACGGACCCTCAACACGCTGGAGAGATTATATCTCTCAGCCTGAGAATGCCTTGGTGTCCCCCCAGATGAGCTGGAGGAAGTGGCTGGGGCAAAAGAAGGTCTGTGTGTCTCTCCTTAGACTGCTGCCCCTGCTACCCAAACCAGGGCAAGTGACAGAAGATGGATGAATTGATTTTATGTGATTCTGACAGAATAAACAATTTAGATCTGGTTTCATTCAAAGTTTTAGGTGATTAAACTAGTGAGAGCACAGCCACACAAAGACAGCCACATTGGTAATGATGTCACAGGTATTAACTTTATAAAAGCGATTTTAATGCACAAAAACAACCCCTAAACTTAAGATATGATGATGTGATAATATGCTTCGGTTTCCATGTTTTTTCTCCCAGAATTTAAAGAAACATTTGAGTGAGAGTGAACAGAAGAGCAGGGATCTGATGGATCTGCGGAGAGAAGAGCAGGTAAGTACAGCAGCGATTATCTGCAGATGAATTAAGTCATTGCCCATAAAATTATATGTTCACGCTGGCTTCAACAGGAGAACATAAAGAGCGCAATTCACATGACCAAGTCAGCGGAGGCAACGCGTTCTCACCTACAGGGACAGCTACGCAACAAGGAAGCTGAAAACAATCGCCTCACTGTACAATTACGGGTACAGACACCTTTTTCCACTAGCTGCACTGTTTAAACTGCTTTAATAATGTATAAATTAATACTGCACACTTGTGGGTTCATGGTCTTTGCAGGCTCTGGAGAGACTCATAACTGAGCAGAAGCTGGAGATTGATGATCTGAAAGGGTCTATCATGTC
>VUQR01000739.1:0-17428 GCA_015108515.1 Hemichromis elongatus
ATAACATGGACTGAACCACCACTAGCACTTTATATAGCCTCTGTAGAAATTATCCCACGGCTCACAGCTCACTTATCTTAACTGCACTACTGTATAGTTCTGTGTAATAATCATTCTGTACATACGATAATTTTTAATCCTACAACTGTTTATAACTTGTATAGTTCACATTTCTGTATAACTGTATATCTCATATCCTGTATAGTTCACATTTCTGTATAACTGTATATCTCATATTCTGTATAGTTTTTCATATTTATATCTGTACATAGCTTGTACTCACTATAGCCTGTACATACTTATAGTTATAGAATATTCATAACATACTTCACACGTGTACATTATAACATACCATAATAGACCCATTCTGTAATATACTTACATATCTATATTATTGCTAATATATATTGTAATATATCTATATCATGGCTAAAGCACTTCTGGATGGATGCAAACTGCATTTCGTTGCCCTGTACCTGTGACATGTGCAATGACAATAAAGTTGAATTCTATTCTATTCTATTCTATTTCGCATTTAAACAGATTTAATGATGCAGTGTAGGAACAGCAGCAGATTTTTTGCACATTAACATCTAAAATGAAATACGTACAAGTAAACAAAAAATTAGAAACTAAAATCATCGTGAGCATTAGGAATGGCTACAAGGTGTAATACTGAGAACAAGAGCTTCATCCAAGAAGGCAAGTTCAAGCGGTCCCTACTTACAGTCTGACAAATACATTTCCATCGTTGTCCTCAGGAAGTCTGATAACTCAGCTGCTCTCTTCTCATCTTCCTCCTGCCCCTCCTCCTCCTCCTCCTCCACATCTTTCTGATAGGTGAACTCCAGGGCAGCTGCCCGAGGCATCAGACCCATGGAGAGCAGCTTCTGTTTGTGCCGTTTCTTCTTCAGCTTTCGCTTCTTGTTCCTGCTAATTCGCTCGGCCCCCTCACCCACCGGCGTCTGACGCTGACCTGTGCCGGACTCGCTCCCTGGAGTTGCCTCGTCATTCCCAGAGTCTCGATGAACAGTTGCTTTCTTCTTCCGTTTCCTTCTCCTCCTCCTCTGTTGTTCCTCTGCCTCTTGCTCTTCATTGCTCTCATGATTGTGCCCCTCTATAAACAACAACATTAGTTTTAAGAACAGTGTTAAACTGAATCATGAATCCATGACAGTGACCTTGCGACCCCGTGACCTGGACAAACAGGATTTTAAAAGGTCAGATTGTGTTCACATTGTTACAGTATGACTCGTGTATCTACCTGCGCTCTGGGCCTAATGGCTAAAACAGGAGGTGGGCATTGGCCATTATGGTGAAAGCTTGGAGACTGCTGGTTTCCCTTCAGCCAATCACTGCACAATCTAATTCCACTAATCAGATGCTCCATCTTTTCCACTGATTGCATTTTAATCAGCAAAACCATCTGGTGTGGCCTGATTGAAAAGACATGGTCAAATCTAGAAGTACGACGCCGCTCATTGTGAACCCAGCAATTTGAGACGCTCCATTAAATAAAAGGGAACATTTAACAGAACAGTGATGCACGAGCATTTACAGTGAAAGAAACTTAACACATTCCTCCTACCTTATAGAAACCATCCTTCAGTTTAGCAGCTTCATTGGTTTTTCCATTTTTCAGCTTTTGTCTTTTGCGATTATCACGTTGCTAAAATCTCTCCGCTGTCACATTATTGAATGACTAAACCTCAAAAGAGAACCCATCCAGAAACAGCAGTCTTGCATCTTCTCTAGCGTGCCACATCACCCCGTTCCCTAAAAACCCACAGAGAGGTCACAGAAACCAGCTCGCACTGGTGCGTACAGTGAGCCGTTTGTGAGCGGTGGAGCGGAGACCGACCGACAAACAACAAGGCAAACACAAACCAAGGAAGCTACTGCTCACATCAGACGTGCAAATACTCATTTTATCCATTTATTTTGAATTTAGAAACATTTTAATTTCTTTTTTGTGGCAGATTAAAATGAGAGAGAATACTTCAAATCATTATTATTTTTTTTTATTTTTTTTTTATGCGACATTAAAAAGTGTGAAACAATGAGATCACCATGTGCACAAGTAACCCCTGCGAGTCAAAAGCACTGATCATATTCATCTAAATGCTTGGTTATCAACATTTCTTCCCAGATTTGGGATCAGTGTGATGTCAGAGAGAACGAACATCCCATTCTGTGAGCATAGACGACTCACCCACGTGCTGTTCAAACCTCTGTGAAAGTCAACCAATCAGAAAGTGACTGGCTTTAGAAGGAGACTTCAAACTGCTCGTTTTGGGACAGACCAAAGGATTGCGACGATAACGACTACTACTCTATAGAGTCCAAAGCTGTGGATGAATATAACAGGTTAAGATACATTTTTCATTTGATAGTTCAGAAACAAGATTGTCTCGAGTATCCAAAGGAATAAAAAAAAATCAGATTTATTAAAACAGATGTCCGTTTGTCAAATCACGCAGAAATATGGTTCTACATTTTGAAACTAAAGGGAATGTGAAGAGAGATCTGTTACTTCAAGGACAGCTTTTCTCTTTCTACACCACATCAACTGCATCAATAGTCCTCTTTGTAAGATATTACACTAAAGGCTTTATTAACCTTGACCTTAAACAGCTCTCTGGGCTGCAGTTCCCTTGAAGGCTCACTACCCACTAAATCAAAAATGTGTTCAATTAGGAACTGTTACACTTAGGAGTGAGATTAATCAAACTTAACCTTGTCAGTGATTCCAGCGGCTACCCTCAGACGATGGTCTGCGTAAGCCACCAAATCACTTTCATTTCACTGAGGTAAAGCAGAAGCTCTTCAGCTAAACGGCGGTCTGAGTTACAGAAGGTGATGAGTACAGAGGCATGTGTAACGAGCCGGCGCTTTTATTACAGCCTCATCGCTTTGCCACTTCATGACAATAGAGAGAGCAGATAAAACAAACAGCCTTTAAATGATCCATATCAAATGCAGAGCATGTGACTCATCCTTGAATACCACTGCCAGACAGCTCGACTCACCGCAGGTCAAGAAGGTTTTAGCTCGGCATAAATCGGCTCACAACTCAGCCTCCAACACGTCATTAATAATGGTTAAATATCTCCTCTCTAAATTATGCAAGTTTACCCCGACAACCCCGGGGTGAAAACAGAGCCACCCGGGCTCATTCGCCATCTGCACACGTTCTCCTCAGTTAAAGAACACGACTGGTTTTCACTGTCTGTTCCCTTGAAACAAAGTGGCAGAGACAATCAGAAAGAGTCACTTTATTACTACAAAGAGCCAACCTGGAGGAGGCCCGTGACATAAATCTCTCCTAGCTTCATGGTGCAGAGCGCCAAGTCCATAAATGTAAGATTATGGGTGACATACCAGCTGGTTCCTCCGTGCTATTTATGCTTTTTAGCGGCTGTAGTGAGACAGATCCCTCTGAATGTATTTCATAGCCTGCAGGAGGAGGGAGGACCGTGTACATCCGCCCGCCTGGTTTGGCTGCGCTCTGTCTCTTCACTGCATCTCCTATGACCCACAAGGCAAATAAAGTAAGGCACTGAAACACAAAGAAGGCAGGAACGTGGCACTAATGATCATGACTTTACCCGAGGCCGTGTCCTCTCCCGGAGCTTTCCTTCGCACATGTTTCTTTTTGCCTAGCGCTTCTACAATATGTGGTGGGCTCTCTTCCGTCACCAGCGCCTGGGCGGTAGGGTAAAGCTTCTGGAGAACTTTTGACTGAAACACTGAGTGACACAAACACAAGTCCTGTTAACTGTGTAACTTCAGACTACATGTAATCTAGTCCGTGTTGGAATAAAGTATGAAAACAGGATGTGGCCCGCTGACTGTGTTAACTGAAACAGGTGATGTTCATGTTGTTTGTGACTGCAATAACACAACTTAACAATGAACACTGTGTTTACAAAGTTATTGCAATGTAAAACAGTTAAGATAAACTTAGAACACACTGCCAGTCTTTAGTTTTAGTCTTTGTCATTTTTACTGAACCTTAAAACAAGAAGGAAGGGTTGATGAATACCTTTATTCGGAACATCGAAGACTGAGATGTCCACAAGACCGCGACAACATAAAAAGTAATAAAAGCTGATAAAGTATGAATCACCAACAAACACAAAACTCCCTTCTGTCTTCTCAAGTACGTCTTCCAAAGTCAACGAGTGTTTTTAAGGCTTGACAGAGGAGCACGTGCTTTTGTTTACAACGCAGAAACCAACTTAACGCGAGATTTAGCTAGCTAGTTAGCTACGTTAGCGAGCTAAAGAGTTACGAGCAGTGTGTGTTTTTGTACGGGAGGAGTCATTTCTGACGGTGCTCACCTTCTTTCCTATGTGCCATATCCAAATATCCACCTCAGTCGAAGCAAAGAAGACATGAACTCCAACTGTGCAGTCAGAAAGCTATTAAGCTATCAAGCTAGCTGAGTTAGCTAGCAGGTGTGCTACAGTAGCCTTTTAAATGAGCTAGCTTGACGCGCACATCCGGCACAGGTTAAAGATCAGAAGTATCCATCTGTCCGTATCATCGCCACAGAGGTCCAGCTACTGCAGCGAAGCCCACAAACTCAGAATAATGCGCAAAACCGTTGAACAGCGCACTTTACCAGCTACCACACGCGCACTGTGGTGACCAAGAGACCTTTTGCGTCAACCTCTATTCAAAATCCGGCTAATTTAAAATAGATTTAGTCCACACAAACGCACGTTCTCTGTATATACTTAATGATATATATTTACTAGATTCTTCAAATCTGTTCTTCAAATCGGCAAACGAATCAACCTCGTCCATAGTAAAATATAATTAGCCTTGCGTATTTCAGTGAGGAAAAAGATTTAAGAGAAGGTCTGGATTTGCAGAGCGGACTTAACAATGACTCCAGCCCCTAATAATGATTATTATAGAAATGATTTTTAGTTAACTGAGCAGGTGTGTAATACTACCAAAGCAACATTAAGTGTTTGTAATGTCCACTTTTATTCTTTCCATCGGGCTACAGCGCCCCCTGCGTTTGAAAGTAGTAATAACAGCGGTTTGGGCGTGCGCACACCAAGCCAGCTGTAGGACGGGGTGCAAGCGAGATGAGAATACTAAACAGGCGCCTCATGGCTCAGCATCAGCACCGGGCTGAGTTCAGATTTGCGCACCCATCAAACTTAGCCTGGGACCTCAGGATGTGAACGGGCTTTGCAGGAGGAGGATCCACCTAGAATGTCAGCTCTGAAAAAGGTATTTCCTCTCTGTCTCTCTCTTTTTAGTCTTTCAGCACACATTTAAGTCGTGAAATGTGCATCATTCAAACGTGACATACAGTCATCTTACAGTAAATGGAAAAATGTGTGCGGTGGTAACAAATGGGTGTGTGTGTGGGAGCAGTTCAGTACCAAGGTTTTCTTAGAAGTGTGGGACTTTTAAGTGGCTGGCTTTCTTTCTTCTTCTTCTTAAGTGTCACAGCGCTGGTTTGTTAAATCATGACCACTGATTACAGTTACCCAAGTATAATATGATTTCTGCATGCTTTGCATATGGAATCTGATCCTCGCTCCTCTGCTATAGCTCTCGCATGTCATTCCACTTGCATTTATCCCTGAGGAGGCTTGCATGTAGAGCACTTCACACAGGAAAAGCTTCGGATAACTTCTCAAATGGATATTGTGTCAGGTTTGATCTCAGCCAGACTCCTCCTTTTGTGCACTGTCACGTAGTACTGTATGTGCCATGCTGACTGCCGTCTCTGTGGGTGGATGAGCTTCACTGACTGTGTCTGACAGAGCCAAAGCCCACACTGGCAAGCTGAATGAGAGTGAAGCTCCAAAACGCTTGTAAAAAACTGGATGAGTTTACTCTGTAGTAAATTATGCTGATTTAGGTAAACATGTTGCATAATTACTTGCAGCGAACAACACACTGAACAGCACATAAGCACCTCCCGCAAGCCGTCTTAATGAACCAGAGGTGCAGGCTGCTCTTGTGGATGGTGTAGCAGTTATCCTCTAACAGCGTTGGTCACGCTGAAAGACAGAACTTGCTAACTGCAAAAAAAAAAGCTTGTCATCACTCTTCGGTGTACATTGACAAATGGTGTTGTTTAAGACTCAGTTCAGCCAAAATTACTGATGTCTTAGCTCTGACAGATTCCACTGACTGAGCAGCACAACAAGAAGGAAAGTTGTATAGGACGCCCGCTTCGACGCTGCTGCTGAATCCATAGCAAATGCACACTACTCAGCACTCGCTGTGAGTGACAAAGTGCTGGCTGCCAGCACTCACATAGTCAGACATCATAATCACAGAGGTGCTAAAAATAGGGGACCATGTTCACTGGAATGCTTCAGAAGCTCAATGGAGTTGCTGCTGTTCGCACAAGTTTTACCAGGATACTCTTCCATGCTGCGCCCCTGTCCTGCTCAATAACACAAAGCATTTATTTTTTAGACAGTAGTGGTCAGCTAGTCTTCAGTGACACAGCTTCTTGGGTGAGATATTGATGTGTAAGATACAGAGCCGAAGGTGTGTGCATTGCATAACATAGCAGGCCATATGTGGAAAATGGGATTTCTGAATGTTTTGTGTGGGGTCTTTGCAAACCTCCCTATGTTCTCTCATTATGCAAGCAGAAGAAGTCCTTTAAGAAAACAGCAAGCAGTCTGACACCAAACTAATTACATGAAATGCGAGTGACAGTATCTTTTTGTGTGCAGATTTGCATGTGGGTTGCAGTATCCAACCATAACTATATATATGGTCGGTTCCACGGGCAGGCGGGTGGCAGGTGAGAAATGTAAGGTCACGACTGCAAGGCCTGCACTGAACCATGACGTGTCACTTCCCCACCTTTTACCCCATTCACACCGCCACCTCTGCCTCACCCAGCCACAATTCAGCCCTTCGACGAGAGCTTGATGATTCACAGAGAAGCCTTTACTCATCCTAACAGGCAATTTCTTTACTGAAAAAGCATGGTGCCTAATTAAAATCCACTGCCTGCATTTAAAAAAATATAATTGGAAGCTGACACTGTTTTCCTCCCAGAAGCACTTTGGAAATCGAAAGTTGTTTTTTGTTGTTGTTGTTGCTTACGTGCACGCACTTCCACGCCCACACAAAACAGTGGCTCGCGTGGACTTTGGCTCCTTGGCAGTGACACGATAAAGCTCTCGCAGTCTAGATGAGATTGAAGATGCAGCGCAAACTTCAAACGTGACATTTCCGCGTGCAGCGATGTCATTTTGGTGAACACAGGGTCAGAGGAGCAGCGGTGAGCGTAGACCGGTCCGACAAAAAGTAAACGTTGAAACATTCAGGAGGTTCTTTTCTTATTCATCCGCTCACCGTCACAGGTGTGTTTCTGCTTCCCCCTGCACGGCCCAGACTTTTCTCTCACTTTAAGACACACAAATTCAACTTCTCTCTGTCTGTTTGCCTCCGTTTTTTATACATCACTTCATTTTATGAATGAGCCTGTAATAGTTTTGGCTCGAGTGGACGGATGCAGAGTGAGTGCAGGGGATGGATGGGACGCTGCTTTATGAATATAAAAAGGCATGAGATCCAAGTGTGTGTGTGTGTGTGTGTGTGTGTGTGTGAGAGAGAGTCTTTTGTGTCTGGGGATATCTGTGCATACCTGCAAACCTGGTGGGATAACGCGTACAGGTGAATTCTCCCAGTGCTGCTGTACTGACATGTAGCCCTCAGGCACGGCTCGTCACGAGCGCTATTAGCAAGCTGGTGTACTGTGTAACCTTTCTCTCTATTCCTATTGACGAGCGGTAAATAGAAACAGTTAGATATCAGTACTGATGATGGTTGTCCTTGGAGAGTTTGCCGAGCAGAGAGTCGAGTCGCTGTGTCTCTTGATAGTTGCGTGCCTTTGAAACTCTGACTAGAGACAAAAATCATCTCATGCCCTAAATGGAATTATAAATATGACCTCTTGTGTTAACACTCCGTCAAAATATAGCATCTCATACTGATGCAAGGGCATCACACCGTCCCGTTTCATCTGGGCTCTCCCCCGTGGAGCGTGGAACGTAATACCATTACTGCTGGCCAAAGTCCCAGCGCATTTTACAACCACAGCTTTATCAGGCTTTTTTTTTTTTTTTACAGAGCAGTCTACTTGGATATATCAGCTGACAAAAAGCTCCCCCGCATTAATGAAGGACAATCAGTGCGAGTTTTAACTGAGACAAAGTTTAAGGAATTTGATTAAGAAAAAGTTTAGCGTGGTGAGGCTGTTAGGGCCGCTCAGATTCTCCTGTAAATGCTCCAAACACAGGTCTACAGAAGGAGTGAGCAAAGGGAGCATTTGGATGCTGCAGGCTATTCGTGCCGTGATTACTGTGCATCATGTTGGTCTGCCGGTGCTCGGTGCTTCAGTGATAAATTAATCACAAGAAAAGTTTAGTCTGATTTTTACAATGAAATTTATAGTGTAAAGTAAAAGAAAACATCTGATGTAAGTGAAGCTGGATTCAGAGTAAGCAGAAGCAAAGCTGTAATCAGATTTTCAGATAGGTTTCATGGTAGTCGTGAGGAGTGCAAAAGTTTACTTGTTTCTGTTTTGTATGTTGTCTTCTGCCGGGCTTTCTGACGCCCACAGGCCGACTTACTCTGTGCTTGTCATACATGGTGCTGTTGTATACTGACTTATTTACATTTTATGTAAAGGTATGAAAGCATGACCTTCACCTGACCCTGCAAACACATCCCTGCTGTTCGTGCCTGTCTACCTGGCTCCTGACTCCTCGCCCCGCCCTTTACATGCGTTCTTCACTGGTGCTGCTAACGTCACTCTGAAGAAGCAAAGCAAAGGTTGCACAGTAACCTCGCTTTACTGTAACAGTGCTTTATTGAACTGAAATATCCGAGTACACGATACATGTGATAGTGATGTGTACCGAGCTTGTGATCACAGGGAGGTTTTAACTTTAATATTTTACCATATCGGCTGTGTGGATGGAAGTAACTAAGTAACCTGCTAAATAGATGAATTAGCATAACTCAGACAGGGCCATTGGTTAGGTGATTGCTAGGCAACATGATGATGTCATGTATCATGCATAATTCAAAGGGCATTTTAGGTTGTTGGCTCGTTGGACATATGCAGCGGAGGGTTGGTGGATGTTTTGGTCAGAGATGTTAAACATGGAGCTGCAATACAGGTGGAGAAAAGGGAAGGCCTCGGAGCAGATTCATGGATGTGCTGAAGGAGGACATGCAGAGCAGAGGGTCGTGTGGCAGAGATAGAGTGAGATGGAAGCAGGTGAACCAGTGTGGCCACCCCTAAAAGGAGCGACTGAAGAGGGAGGTGGCTGTTAGGCTGTTAGGCATAATGATGCCTGCTACAGATAGGAACTGTCGGAGGCTGAGGATGCACCTGTAGATCAGCTCCTGAACGTGTAGGACGAGTTAGGGGGCAAACAAGCAGAGATTTGGTGTCGCAGAGCAAGATATTTGGAAGCATGATAATAGTAATAATAAATAGATAGAATATCATTATATAATAATAATTATTACTAGCTTAAAAGGGGAAAATGTTTTATCCATATGATAAAATATGATGAATCCTACCACCAATGATAAAAAAAAACATCAACAGAATGAAGCTACTTCAACCAGCTGCACTCTCCTCTAATCAAACTGTAGCTGTAAAACGAATCATTTCTACTGTAACTGCTGTATACCCAGCTCTGTGCGGCCTCACTTTATCGTGTTGTCTACTTGGACTTCATTACATTAGAAGGAGTCTTAAATATTTTGCATGTTTGTGTGTGTCCTAAAAGCCACTGCTGGGAGGAGCAGACCATATCATCTGCTCAGTCTGTGCAGCGCTGCATTTAACCAGATAGAAAGAGACAGAGCTCTGAAATGGACTGGAGTGAGTCTGCGTCCCGTCTATCCGCTCAGATCTCCATTAGCTCACCAAGCTGCACTCCGCCCCTCAGCAGCAGGCGGCAAGATATTCACTGCCTCCGCCCAGTAGGGGCAGCATGTGTGTAAAGGCAGTGAGTCTTGCAGCGTTAGGTTAAGAGTAGTTCACCGCTCTTTGACATGGTCAGCCTCAGGAACGGCCTGTTTGGAGGCGCGTGCACCAGCCCGGTTCCACCACTGCGAGCTGACAGGTCGTAGGGTTTGTACACAGCTCACCAATAAGGCTCAGACTTGTTTTTGTCTTGTTTTTTGCAGGTTCTGAGTCATCCAGCTCACAAGAAAGATGAAGACTTGTTTAGTTCAACTTTTCTGATTTCGTAACTACACTTTTAGTCAATTATGAACGCTAGCTCACATCTTCAGCCTCTGTTCTCGTGACGTCGGCGCCGTCGGCATCAGACAAAACAAAACCCAGACAAATGACAGTACTTTAAAGTCCAGGGGTCATCTACAGAGAGCTGATATGAAAGAAGAAAGTTTCTCCACGGATGCTGGATGCCGTGTGACTCACCTGAGTTGGTCTACTTGATTGTTCATCTCCGTTAATGAGCATGCGTTTGGTTATTTCTCTCTTCTTCTGCTACTGTCTCATCAGTGCTTTAACACTGTAAAGTATGCCTTTGTAAGAGGAGGCACGTAGCTCTGTGTCTGCTTTGTCGCAGACTTGAAACTATATTTAAATCATCAAGCTTGAGCTTGTAAAGAGAAAGTCTGTTTTTCTCATCACGCAGACACGAAAACAAACAGAAACGCACCAAACGAAAACCTCCCGAAGATAACAGACGCAGGATGTGTTTCTGTACACATGATTTCTGCTGCATTAGTCAATAAATCCACACTTCTGTTATTATAACCTGATTATCTTCTGGATTTTTGGACGATTTTATAAAAACAGTTGATAAACTGGAAGCATCTACTGAAGCTTAAATCATCTCCATAGAATGTTTTTAAAGCCTCAGAGCTGGTTATAAAAATAGCAGCCAGTTGTTGGACATATGACCGAATGAGGCTTTTTATGGCTCAGTGGGAACTGAGGACTCATGCTCAGGATTAGGCCTTTAGTCTTCAGGGCGGTATCTTTCTCCTGACTGAAGCAAACTGTCAAACAAATGAAATAATTGATGCAACACGTGATTATAATTACCTGGGTTTTATTTAATTAAGGTTATTTTTATAATGTACATCTGGAGTTGGCTCGAATTCAGACCGGCTATTTAAATGTTTGTATGTTAGAAAGCTTTACGAAACCTGATTATTGATTATGTGTTGTTTGCAGCTGCCCTAGTTACATGTGTCCATGGGATTGTTCTGGTGTGTAAATCTGTCTCGGTAACACAAGGAGCATAAATCCTCCTCTTGCGCTCATCTCGACGCGAGCTTAAAAAGACAAACAAACAGATGCCTAACGCATTTTAGTATGTGGAATTGGATGTCTGCTTCCAGACTCCAATCCTTTTAAAGCGTAAATGAGAAGCAAGTAACAAGAGTGTGCCTGACAGCTTGTTTTCCACCATCCTCCGGTGCACGTCTCTGCCAGGCAGCCAGCTCTTAGTTAAATCTGTGCATCATGCAGCTGTTTTGGGTAATGCAATCCAATAATTCTGTCATAATCTCTGCAGAGCTATGCATTTATATTTGAACTTTCTTTCCCACTTTTATGTGCAGAACCTGGATTTCAGAGAATTCAGACTTCAGGACATGGGAATGAGCTAAACATATGATCAGTAGCAAAATAACTGTCACAGTCTCTGGTTTTTGGGCTGTTTGTATTTTGCTTATTTGTTAAAGTCCTGGTTTTAGGTCATCGTTGGTTTGCCGGTATTTAGTTTTCAGGTTATTCAGTTCTTGTGTTATTTTCTGTAGTTTTTCTATAAGTTCTTATGGTTTAATTTTTTTTTGTCTGTCTGAGCTTTTATATATTCCATTTTTTGTTGGGTTCTCAGTTCTTGGTGGTTTCAGGGGCTCTTGTGTTTATTGTGAACCTTCTTCCGGTTTTCCTCCTCAGTGTTTCCTGTGCATTGTCATCTTTCCTTCTTGAGTTTTTCCCCATTTTATTTTGTTAGCCTTCCCTCTTGTGCCTGTTGGATTTGCTTAGTTAGTTGCAGCTGCATTTCCTGGTGTTTCCCATCTGCCTAATCACCATGTGTGTTTATAGCCTGTGTCATCCCGTAATCCTTTGATGAATCATTTCTCATCCATCATATACAACAGGTAAAATACGTTTTGAACAAGTCACCAATTTTCTAACTAAGTAGGACTTGAGAGAGTTGAGTGTTTTTACCCATCATGGGATGTTTTTGTGTGACACCGTGGTAATGAAACACCTCTTTTGGAACTGAACCAGCTTGTAGTAATTTGCACTAAGTGGCAGGATTACGTTCTAATTGCTGATAGATTTAATGACCTTCTTCTTTTAATTACACATAACTTCATCTATGGTTTGGTTTCTTTTCATGGGTGGATTGGTTGAGTTGTTACTGACATTGAGTTTCATGATAACAGCATCTTTAGAAACATATTTCCTTAGAAAATTGGTGTCATGTTTTATAACTATGTGTAAACCTCAGTTCTGCATATGTCAGATAGTGTGTCTGTATTACCTGCTGGTTCTGGTTACGTCTGTGTTTGGATTCGTCGATTGGTCCTGAGGAGTGAACATTAAATGCTTTTTCTACTGTAAGTTACTCCTGCCTCCTGTGACCTGACAAATATCTCGCACCTTATCACTTGAAAACACATATTTATTCTCTACAGTAGAGTTTTAATTAAAAAGAGATCAAAGCAAATCAAATTTGAAGTATTCCATATAATACATTTAATCACAGCGGTTCCGTGTTAAGCCTGCTAACCGGGTCAGACCATCTGCTGCGTGTCCTGTGAAAACAGTGCATGCTTGAAATGTTAACTGTTAATTTTTCTGTGTTTAAATAATTAGTATTTTAACATTTTACAGTAGATTCGGTGTCATGTAACTGTAAATATCTACATTTGGAGATAAACGTTCAGGTTGTTTCAGAAAGTTACGTTTTTGTCTGAAGTATTTTTAATGATGCAGATTATTAGGACACGCGTGCTTACAGTTATAGCACGGTTACTTTTCCTCTGCCAGCAGTAAATGAGTTTCCAAGATAAGAGTCTGTCTGCTGCCCTGCTCCTGGATGAATGATGTAGTGTCTTCTTGCTAGCTCACTGAATGTCTCCCAGAGATGAGCTCGAAGGGTCCATTTCTATTTTTCAGGCTTTTCTCTCTTTTCTTCAAGTACCTTTTATATATGCTCCCCCATTTAATTAAAAAGGACATTTATCTGATCTGGCTTGTTCAGTCCCAAAGCAGAGTAAAATTACTCTGCGAGACAGAGCAGCCTGAGATAACGAGTACAAGTGCAAATGTAAAGGGATGTTAACATAATCACAAGGAAAAAATAGAGCTAAAGAAAGACAGAAGAGGCCTGTCGACTGTTAAAGCCAGCCGTCAGTCAGATGCAAAGACAAAAAGAGACTGACGGGACCTGCTGAGTCACCGCCAAATCTCAGGTTTTTGTTTACATCTCAGGGGGTTTTTCTCTGATAGAAATCATACAATAATAATACCTGTAATGATATTCAGTGCCGCAGCTGAACAAAGCTGTTATCTTTACCAAAACAGTGATTTTCAGATCTGCGCACAAATTATTCTGCAGCATTTCCCAAGAACAAAACAGTCACTGACAAAGGACAGGAGACGATAGCAAAACATTCGAAGCTCAGATAAAACTCTGAATCGATTAAATTTGTGGTAAATCCTCACAAAATAGATTGTTGGCACAAATTATTGACTAGATAACCACCTCAGGATTTGGAGCAATATAATAACTGGCTATTGTATTGCAATCAACATCTAATCCTTCATGGAGTAGATGTCGATGGAACAGAGCTCCTAAAATCGGACTATTTGCGTCGACGCAACCAGATTAACCGATCACACTGCCACTGGAATGTAAAATCACTTAATCACCTGATCAAGCGGATAAAGATTATCACTCATTTACAACAACCTAGAACAGATATAATGTTTCTTAAGGAAATGCATCTGTCCTTCCGTATCAAGACTGGATGGGTAGGTCAGACGTATCACTCAGAATTTAATTCTAAAGCTCGAGGGACAATCTGGATTAACAAAACTCTACCATTTATAGCTACGACTGTAGATGCAGACCCTGCAGGCCGCTTTGTTGTAGCTGTAGGACTTTTATATGGTTTTCCTTCGATTTGAGCAAATATCTACGCCCCTAATTGGGACGATTGTAGTTTTTTCATTGATGTCTTTGCACGACTCCGACGCGGCATCACATAACATCATTTTTGGAGAGACCTGAATTGCTCATTATCTGCTACGGACCACAGCTCGCACAAAAGTAGGCCTGTTTCAAAATTAGCATGTGTCATTCAGTGTTTTCTTAATCATTATGGCCTAGCTGATGAATGGATATTTTGTAACCCAAATTCACATCAATATTCTTCTTTTCTAATGTCGATGTAAATCACAGTTTTTTAAAATACTATCAGACTTTATAGAGCTCTTCCCAAGCAAACATCTTTGAGAGAAGATCCGATCGTTAGTCTGGTGCCTATCTCTAAGGTTGAAATTGAAATGGCCATACGGAGTATGCAGTCTGGAACATCTCCTGGCCCCGACGGGGGTCCTTCTGACTTTTTCAAAAAGTACATCCAATATCTTTGTTGAAGACCGACACCATTCTTGCTAAAGTGTTGGCCCATCGTTTAGAGAAGCATTTGTCCTCCATCTCGCCCGATCAGATGGGCTTTATTAAAAACAGTTATATATTTTTTAATATTTGATGTTTTATTAAATATAATTTATAGCCATTTCAAAGGTAATGTATTGGAAACTGTAATTTCGCTTGACGCAGAAAAGGCGTTTGATCTGGTGAGCTGGATTTTCTTTTTCATATGCTTACAAAATGACTCCTGAAGCCAAATTTTTCTATCTTGAATAAAAGTATTGTATTGTTCCCCTTTAGCGGCCGTCCGGACTAACAATAATTTGTCGCCCTTTTTTCGAGCTTCACCGCGGTACACGGCAGGGACGCCGTTTGTCACCTCTTCTTTTTGCCATTGCAGTTGAACCGCTAGCTATTGCTCTGAGACAATGTGCTGATGTTGAGCATTCAGTTTCTCTTTATGCCGATGACATGCTTTTGTTTCTTTCCAACCCTTCAAATATCCTCCCGAAACGTTTGGATATACTCAAGGAATTTGGGACAATTTCTGGATATAAGGTGAATTTGGGGAAGAGTGAGGCAATGCCTAGAGGTACGACAACTGGGGAAGCATGTTTCAAACCCAGCTGTAACAAGTTTGAATATTTGGGTGACACAGAACCACAAAGACTTGTATAACACTAACTATCATCCTTTATTGTCTAAGCTAAAAGACGATATTGCCCCTTTCGCTGGATGGTAGACAAAATATCATCTAGATGAATATATTTACTAAATGTCCTCCAATTTTTTTTTTTTTTAACAAAGCCTTTTTTTAACAATCTGAATTGTCAAATTTCTTCCTTTACTTGGAACAAAAAGCCGCCTAGGATGACACAGAGTGTATTACAAAGACCGCGGAGCGCAGGAGGCTTAGCACTCCCACATTTTGTTGTTTTATTACTGGGGATCAAATATAAAGGCATTATTGTACTGGGTAAAAGATCCTGATATTTTATTATCATGGGTAACACTGTAAAGGCTGTCACACTCTAATTTACCTGCTTTCTGCTCCCTGTTGGCCCGTAGATTGATCTTCCACCTGTTTATGGGCAACTGGTTAACGTCATGTATTATGTTCAGCTGGAACAGATCTGCTACCCTGTAAAAGGCTCGACTCAGTAATTTTATTACAGATGGCAACCTTTTCTTACTTTGAAAGTATAAATGCGGATATTATTAATGTTTTTCTTTATATTGCTGTCATTTATTTATTTTAATATTTACTCTTTATCTCTAATATTATTGTTATATTACTTTGGTTTCCTTCCTATCTGTCTGGGTCTCGTTGCCTTGTCTTGGTAGAAGAGAAACTGTTTATTAATTCTACTGTAAGTGTTGTTTAATTAAAATATCTGACCTTAATGTTTCTGCGACCACCACTGCTGACTCAGAGCTGATAATGACCCTCCCATACACAGTCTGCAGATGAAAGGTTGCAGATGAAGGTGGGAGCTGCTCCTTTTGATGCTAATGATGTGAGAAATGGGTATCTGTTGCTACTCTGTGATTGTGCGTCTCAGCATGGCTCGGTGCATTTCCGCTGAGCTCTGAGTTGTTTATCTGCTTTGAGCTGTTGTGATATTAACGTTTTTTTCATCTCTTCTGCTCTTCCTCTGTTGTTTCCTGGAAGGTGTTGCCAGGCATACTGCAGAAGCATTGCTGTATCCTACCAGACAGGAACACAGGTAAGGCACAGATGTCCCCCTCTCCACTAATGACACCACTCACACACAGTGCTGAAATAGAAGGAGAGAGCCAGTCTGTGAGAGTAATGAGCAGGCTGTGATCCCAGAGAATGGATACTCAGCGGGGGGGTCGTATTTGTCTGCGCGCTCTACATTTTTGCTGTCCATGTATATTCTTCTTCACCGATGTTTCTCACATACTGTTGACCTGCCATGACCTTTCTGCTCACTTTATCTTCATCCTTCTTTTCCCGCCTCACTGCTACCCCTAGCAACGATTAACTTTCTCTGCTTACGTGGGGAAAAGTTGGGGGGAGCAGTTGTTGCGAACGTGTGATGGTGACGGGCTTCTTCACATCGTTGCAGGTGTGAAGAGGTTGCTGATGAAATTGAAGAGCAGGGGGATATACTCAGGTACCTGGCCGCAGTCTTCACAATAACGACTTTCCTTCTACCTCTGTGTGCGTTTTTCCTTTGGCGCCTCGGCCACTCGAACGTCTCGACTGCACCGAGACTGCATGCACACGGGCTCCCACACCATCCATCCCACTAACAAAAACTCGTTAGTGCTGCTCTGACGCGAGTCTATCAGTGCTCTGGACATTTTGACACGTTAACATCAACTCCCTTTGTACCACCTGTGTCTCTGACACATGGCTGGAAAGCTACCTGCCCGTGGGACACACACGCTTAAGAGTCGAGCGAGGGCACGGCAACCTTGGGGAAAGAGAGAGACCTGGAACCGTACAAGTTTCAGCTGTTGGTCTTTGAATCCGAGTTATAGCTGATAGCTGTGAGCGATGTGTCGCAGCGTGAAATTAATGTTTGATGGGGCACATAGGCAAGATTATCTGCACTTAAGCAGATAAGGAAGTTTACCAACCTGTAAACCAGTAGTTGTAGTTTTATTCTGAGCATAGAAAGCCAGATAGGTGATGCTTGCAGACATCTGGCAGCCCTCTTTTTATATTAGGGAAGTTTAAAAAAAAAAAGATTCAGCATCAACATCTTAATAAGTTGCTGTTT
>VUQR01000739.1:17448-27669 GCA_015108515.1 Hemichromis elongatus
AGTTGCTGTTTAGTTGCTTGCAATCACCCCATGAATATGGAGGACCCCCGGGACACACCTATCCGCTGGCCTTAGAACAAGGTGTTCTCACAGAGTGAGCACATATTAAAATAACCTTATAATAACCTTATAATAACCTTATAATAACCTTATAATAACCTTATAATAACCTTATAATAACGTTATTAACATGGATGTCTGAAACCTTTCCACTGAGGTTTTGGTAGACACTTGTCTAGGATACAGTGTTAACCACTCATTTATTTTATGATCTGTGTTTACGTGTGTGTGTGTGTGTGTCTGTAGTATCTGTAGTGTCGTGACAACAGCATTACTTTCCCCTCACAAACTCCATTTCATAAAAAAACACCACTGCCTTTCTCTGAAAATGTCTTTGTTCTGAACGATGGTGCTGTCAAGAAGACACAGTGCAGAGCGCTTCTCCTGAATGCTCAGCAGCGGCACATCAACAAAACTCCACCAAAGTTCACCGGTCGTCATTCGGCCACAGGTTCCACCTCAGATACGAGTCAGAGCTTTTGCACATTAATGTCTACCTTGGCGTCCTGTTTCCATGCCAACGTTGGCTCAGGTGCCAGCAGACGATACTGTATTTTGTCTTCTCTAGTGTTAGGATGATGTAGCGCTATTGTGTTTGCATGTGTTAAACAGATGGCATAATTAATACAGGCAGCGAGTGAGGATGCTCTCCAGCGAGTACATCCGTACTGAGTCAGGCCCGCCTGAGGAGCAACGTGAGTGGAAACATTCAGCGTAGGGCTTGGATTGGGAGAGCACTGAGTAAGAAGGGCCAATGTTTCTAGGAGGAAGTGATGCCCATAGAAAGATTGGTATCTCCAATTGTTGAATATGATTAAGACGCTGCATTAGGTGTGTGTTTTCGTGTCCGGGTGTATGCGCTCAGCTCCGCTGTACTTCACTGAGCGAGGGGCGCCCTCTGCTGGACGGTTTCCCAGCTTGTGGAAATCCACCTCGTCTCATCTGTCCCCGGCTTCTGCTCCGTGAAAGCCCGCGCGTAGAAGCTGGAAGGATGAGGCGGCTTATCGTAATCTTAGACTCTCACTGTTATCAGCGCGTCCCTCTGCTCCTGCAGTACTCCATGAGCACAAGCCCTTGTGCTGATGAGCACTCAGCATTTCTATGTCACACATTCACAGATTTTTCCTATTTATAGACATTAATTAGCGTGTGACTGTTTCGCCATTCATATCCGTGCTGAATTTCTTGCATCCTATTATCATCTCGAGTCTTCACATCCACTGAGGCAGCATTAGGATGATTTTATTGTAGAAAGCAAGTATGTTTACAGTGTCACATTTTAGGTTCCTGTAAAGAAGCCCTTCTATCATCCTTTGCAGTTTTTGGACACTTAATGTTTTACACTCATGTCCTTACTGTGCGTCCCTGTTTTGTTTCCCTGAGCCTCACGAGACTCACTAATGGTACCACTCACACATTTCCACCAATCATTCTCAGTTTTCACCCCAAGTCTTCTACATTTTATTATTAGAACATTAGCTGTTGGTAATAGTAATAAATATTCATCTATACTGACATGGCCTTACCTTATTAAACGCATACACATACATTGATAGTGGTAACACACATAAGGCCATCATATTTTGTATGAGAACATTAAGGGAAATCATTTGTATCATGACCTGCATGTTGAATGGCGTGCTACAAACACAGCATCATATGAATGGACAAGTCTACTATTTATAAAACTGAGACAGACTTTATAGAAGGTGTTATGTTGAAACAGAAAACAGAAAATGTGTATGGGTGAGTCATCTACCAATCAGAAGGTTGAAGGATTGATCCCCGAGCTATTCCGGTCTGTATGTCAAAGCACCCTTGAGCACGGTACTGAACCCCGACGCGTCCGTCGGAGTGTGAATGTGCGCTCAAATATCAGACTAGGGACGAGAGGGAGGGAAAAAAGCACCTGTATGAATGTGTGTGCGACTGTGTGAACGAGGCTTGTTGTAAACAGTGCTTTGAGTGCTTTGGGCAGAAAGGTGCTAGAGGTACCGGTGCATTTACTAATGTGAGAGGAACAAGTATGAACATTATCATCAGCTGAATAAAACATGTATCTGAGTTTATCCCTGTCAGTGGGAGGTCAGCAGCAGCAAGAGCACTGATGCAGCGTTTAAGTTTGTTTATTTATTCAAAGCAGTAGCCGGGCGAGAGGTGGGTTGCAAAGTAGCTTGCACCAAATACAGCCTGCTAAAGCACCACGTGGACTCAAGATGCTGTTAGCTTGCCAGAAAAGTTTCTAAAACAGTAAATTCATGTGTACACTGGAAATTGGGGAAATTTAAAGTTCAAGCTATCAGCATGAGAAGTTTCTGATGTGTCTCCATCTACAAACATCTACAAACAGCTAAAGCCCCTGAACTACATCAGCTAATAGCATTACTCTGGACTTTATGTGGAGTCCCAGCATGTCCATCTTAATGCTTCTTGTCCCGTCTGAGCTTCTCCGTCCTGCTGTGACTCTCACTGACACCGGAGTGAATCAGCAGCTGCTCTATTAGCTTTCGTAATTAACGGGCGAGCTGTTCCTTTCCGTGTGAGTGTGCACATCCCGTGTGCGTGTGTGCATGCACACGCGCACACACATACACACACACTGGACACGTGCACAGCCGGCCACTGCACACATGGTGTCCTTCAACACACTCGATATCAATCTGCAGCAAAGCAAGACAACGAGGGAGAGCCTGTCTCCTTCTGATGGCTCTCAGATACCTCGATGCCAGGTCTGTATATCACACCTGCTCATCAGAAGGAAACTCAGAGAAAATTACTTGGAAAAAAATACAAAACATCAACTGAATTTTGAAAGCAGCTAATAAGTGATGGTGTGTGTGTCTATGTGCACATGTTTAGATATCTTTGTGAGGACAGAAAATTGGCATGCTACTATACTTGCGGGGACCAACAGTCAGCTATGGGGACGAGGTGCTCGTCCCCACGAGTTTGAAGGCATTTATGAGGCTCAGTGATGTTTTAGTGTCAGGGTTACGGTTAGGTTTAGGCATTCATTGTCATGGTTAGCATAAGCTGTTAGGAAAAACATTATGTCAATCAGATGTCCTCACTAACATATGAAAACGAGCGTGTGTGTGTGCGCCGCAGGACATCAGCAGCTTTCTCTTTCCTGCTAAACTCTCAGCTGCTATAGATGATAATGACTCCTGCACTATCTCCCCTCCTCAGCTTTTCCCACTTTCTACTGTTAGTCCGGGCCCTCGACGCTCGCCTCCTCCCGCTCTATTGCTCTCTCCTCCTCTGCACTCCCCCCAGCGCAGCGAAGGCGTACCCACTGAACTGTTACAGGAGTAGACTGTGGCTCCTGGCGTCGTCCTCTAGGTCCATGTCTCTGTGCATCCAGATTATGCGGCAGCAAATTGATCATAAACAAATGTGACACAGAAACATAATGTATTAGAGGGAAGCTCGGCTTTGCTGTCTCCCACGAGGTGTCAGAGATCTCCAAACTAGGACATGCTGGTCAAGTTGAATATTCATTAAGCAGTCCTTTAAAAAAAAAAAGAAAACTCTGAATTTACATTCCTGTGAGGAGGAGAACATTTCAGCATGTTTTGTGGTCAAGATGCTAGTCAGCACGCTGTGGCCATTGTTTGTTTGTGTGTGCGTATTGGTGCCGAATGCACACATTATATGGAAATGTATTCGTAATAGCAACAGGGAGATTGCCTCAGGTGTTGAATATTTACAGATAACTTCGTGCTGCCCGTGTTGGCAGTTTTCACCATCTTCGCCCTGGCATCAGCTCGCACAGGGTCACCAGGAAGTGCCACCAGGTGACCCTGCAGACTGCGCAGAGGCACACTCGCAGATATTTTAAAGGATCTCAATCAAAATCAGTAAAAATCCCAAACTTTGCTGTTGCAGCTGTTACTAATCACCTCGACTTAACTTTGTGTGGAACTGCGAGCCAAAAGCCTCTCTGTTGTCTGGAGTGTGTACTCTCTACAAGCCAAGACTGCGCTGAAGTGCATGGGGCTGGGTTTGAAAAACAGTGTTTAACACAAACCATAATTTTGGAACCTCTAATTCTTATTTTTCTAATCTTATAAAAGCTAAATAAAGAGACTATTCAGTACGTACCTCTCGTGTTTTTACCACATGTACATACTGAAGAAAAAATACTATTTGTTGTGTCATTCGACAGCGTTGCGCTCGGTGTGTCGCTGCAGGTGTGCGGCACAGTTACCTGGCATGAATGTGTTTCAGTATGTGCTGCATCCCTCTGTGGGGACTCCTGTCATTGAATTGCATAGTATATGACTGGAGAACAGCTGGTCTCCGTGGACTGTCTGTCTCAGCTTGTCCCTGACATAATGAGCAAGCTGGGAGAAAGCTTTGATTTAACGCTGAGTCACTCACTTCCAGCTTGCTCGTTAATGGCTGAGTGACGGTGGCAGGAAGTGAAGGAATGGGAGGTTCTCCCCGTCTCTGTGCTGACGAACCTTTAATTCCTTTTTAATAAACTCTTCTTCCTCTTTTGCCTTTTTAATCAGAAGTCACACGTTATGGTAGCACACTGCACTCACAAACAGACAATCAGTTCACAGCCTTACTCTAACTAATGATGGAGCTGTAGACTTGATCCAGGCACTCAGAGTTACAGCTTTAATTCTGCATGGAGACTGATCACTCTGTAAGAGGGGAGCACCTCCTACTCATACCTGCTGAAGCTGAATGAACTGAATAAGTAAGCATAAAACAAACAAGGCTTCTGATGCTGCATTAGCAATCATTGCATGTTTAATTTTAAATTTTATGCATGCAAGTAGCATGACAAATACTGTACATGCAAGAAGAAAGTTAACGCATGTAGATGTTTTTTTTCCCCATAAGGAAATTGTAGGAAAAGCCTCCTTCCTGCATGTCTCCGTGGAATAGCTTGAGAAAAATTGGGGTCACACGGTGACAGAGAGGGGCGATTGTAAAAGCTTATCGGAAATCTGCGTAGTGCTCGACCAGATAGATCATCCGAGGAAAGTCGCCCAGAGTCCGTGTGTGCATGCAGGTGATAGTGAGGAGCAGCAAGCTGCCAGGCTAATGCCACTTTACTGGATGTGTGCAGTATCATCCAGAACTCAGCGTCTGTCTGTCTGTCTGTGGAGTCCTGTTGTCTCTGATTATGTACAGGGTTCTCATTGGCTGGCAATTTAAAATAATAAAGATGCAGAGTTGGTACTTCCTGTCTGCTGTTTCCAAGGACATCCTCTTCTCTCTGGCTGTGTTTAAAGGTTCACTGTTGACACTGAAAAAAGGTAATTTATCAAATTAATTGACTCAATTATTTGCTTAGTGCAACATAATGCAGAAATGTTTTTTTGCTACACTAACAATATTATCAGAAGTATAATAATTACTTTGATCATAATTTATTATTTTCTAGCTGACGTAGATTAATTTAAATGATTGAATCAAGTTTTATTATTTCTCCACTTAACTGTAAGCACAGCTATGACCCCTGGGTAGCAGAGCCTGACAACATTTATGTAAACTGGGCTCTCCTGATCATTTTAAATCACACTGTGGGACACAAACAAGACTTCAGTCCTCCTCTGAGGCTGAGATGAGCTATTTTCAAAGACTGTATACAAAAGATGAACAAAATTTTGAAGTCTTGACTGTCAATGTATGGCAGCATTTTTCATTTTCACCAAAATGAGAAACCATGCACACACATACATAAACATATACACGCAGAGGCAGACCATCCATCCATAGGCTGTGGTATCTGCATTAAGATGTTAGCAACAGATCCTTAAAGTCCGGTAATCTGCGAGGTGAGGCCACCATGGATCACACTTGTTTATCCAACACGTCACAGAGATGCTCGATTGAAATGAAATGTGGGACCAACCATTCCTGAACCATTTTTGCTTTGAGGCACGGTGCACTGCTGGAAGAAGCCACAGACATCAGGGAATTCTGTCTCCATGAAAGGATCTACATGGTCTGTAGCAGCGCTCAGGTAGGCGATGCGTGTCACCCTAACATCCACATTGATGGCAGGACCCAAAGTTCCCAGCAGAACTTTGACCAAAGCTGCCTCCACCGGCTCACTTTCCTCCCATAGTGCATCCTGGTGCCAGACGTTCCCACCTTCTTCAGTTGCTCCGTGGTCCAGTTCTGATGTTTACATGCCTATTAGTGACATTTTCGGCACCGGGCAGCTGTCAGCATGGGCACAGGGACTGTCTGCAGCCCCGTACAGCACACTGTGGTGCTCTGTGTGTTCTGACCTTTCTGTCAGGACCAGCAGGAACTTGTCCTGCAGTTTAAGCTACAGCAGCTCGTCCATTGGATCGGACAGCAGGGCCGGCCTTTGCTTCCCACGCACATCAGTTAGCCCTGGCTGCCCACGACCCTGTCGCTGGTTCACCACTGTTCCACGTTTGATAACTACTGACCACCGCACACTGGGACCACCCCTCATAGTCACTCAAATCCTTACGTCACCAACTTTTTGTGCTTCCAATACATCATCTGTGCGGATATAGTCTTCACTAATGTGTCCCACCCACTAACAGGTGCCCTGGTGAAGAGATCATCAGTGTTTCTGCTCATAATGTTACGCCCGATTGGTGTAAATACTTATTGGAAAGATGTAATCTACCTCAGACAGATCACCAGTCCATCTCAGAGAGGTGGACACGCATCATTACCTGCAGCCAATTTAAAACCAACAGTTAAGCTCTTATGTCGTCTCTTTGACTCTAGGTGGACTCGCAGTTTACAAAGCCAACATTATTCTGCATTAGACAGACTTGAATCCAGCGACTGAGACATACGGTATAAAAAGCAGAGACAGAAAACAAAGAAGGGCATTTTGATAAACCTCCTCTTTACAGCCCAAACTGAGCTGTTGCAAGCCACAACGTCCAGATGGGACTGTAAATGTTCTGCCAGTTACTTTGTCATTCAAGGTTTATGACATGAACAGCTGCCTGGTGCAGCCTTAGATGTAAATGTTACATCACAAATCGCCATTCGTGCTTTCCGCCCCTATTTTTGTCTCTTTAGTTCCCCGTAGCCGTCTTGTTGTTGTACCCAATGTTCCAAACATGTTTCTCCCACTGCTGCAATTACACCGAAGCATCGCCATCCATTTCAGCCCTCATTATTAGCGCAGCGGCTATGCTGAATAGATGGCACTCATTTGGCAGCCCGGAGCGCCCCGACACCTGACGAGGCGAGTCTAACCGAGCTCCACCTGCTCGTCTGAACGTGCTGCAGGCAAACACTTGCGTTTCTCTTGTTTATGCACAGGATGTTTTACGAGCCTCGTCTCTTCGCGTTGATCAGCGCTCGTCTCTCTTTGCTGCGTGCGTGTGCAAACATTGCCGGCGCTCTAGAATAAGTGAAATATCAAAGCCACACGGGTCGATCTCGATGCAAACGTTCGTCTCACCGTTCGCTCTGTCAGATGTTCAGGTACTCATAACTCAGCCTGTTAACTTTTACCCAAAGAAGCGTTTTCTCTGCCTGTCGGCCACCGTTGTTCCCTTTCTGGTTTTTACCACAGTTCAAATGACATTTTTTGTGCTGTTGCTGTGACAAATAGCAGTGCCCACAACATCGGTTTGTTTTCAGAGGACAGACATTGTCTGTGGAGGAGTTGTAGCCAGCGGGCCCTCAACTGGCTGCTAGCTGTGATCTGATTATCAGCCACAACAAATACAAGGCAGGAAGTCAAATACCAACACCTTACTCAGTGCTGGCCTCAACTCTCTGCTGTGTGTTAAAAATAAATGAGTGAAGAATTGAATATAAGTATAGATTAACTTTTGTGCTACCAAACAGAAAAACGTTGCTTTGTTTGGGTTTCTTCTGTGTTGTTCTTTCTTCTGGGATATAAATGTCGCGCCATCCACTAGTTACAGCTCTCTGGTCTCTCGTTTTGTAACAGACCATCAGTGCTGCAGTTATAAACGGTAGCATTGAACATTATCTCTTCTGCTTCTTTGAGCTGCTCCCTTTAGAGTTTTCCACAGCAGGTCATCCTCCTCTGTCACACCAACCCTCTGCACGGCCTCCTTCACTACATCCATCAATCTTCCTCATGCTTCCTCCGCACACGTCCAAACTATCTCAGCCTCGCCTCTCTGACATTGTTCTTCCTGAGCGGTCCGTCTCACCACCTCCAGCGCTGCCTCCTGTCTTTTTGTCGGTGCCACCATCGAACCATACACCATAGCAGGACCCAGCGACATCTTGTAAACCTTCTCTTTCATTCTTGCTGCTATCCTTCTGTCACCAATCACTCCTGACACTTGTCTCCACCCCGGCTGCACACTGATCTTCACCTGTCTTATGTTATATGCTTATGTTATAAAATGGTTCTAATTGGTTTATGAAACACATTTTTGTCCATCGATAAAGTTCAGGTTGTTTTAAAACCCTTGCAAACATTTGGTTTCCCTACTTATCATTTCCACTCTCACTGCCAGCTTCATCCTGCACCTGTAAGATCAAGTTTTAGCAGATTTGTTGGCATCCATCTATCTGAGTTGGCGATCCATCCTGTCTCGTGGACTCTCAATGGCTGCTTGGACTAAGTCGGCCATCTTGCAAGGGCAATCCTTCATGCAGTTGTGGTAGATGGACTCAGATGATGCTGTGCTTTGTTGTCGTAGTCCTTATCTCCTCAGCAGGTTTCAAGCCAGCTTTATTCGCAGTCCGCCAGAATGCACGATCAGAAGCTGCTTCTTCCCAGTTTCCAGGGTTCACGTTGCATGATTTCATGCTTTCATGCATGCATACATCCTTGAATTTTAACCTTGGGTACCCCTCGTGGCTGGCACCAGTCACTAGTTCATTGAACGGTACGTCTTTGGGGATTCTGCCATTGTCTCCATGTTTCACATGGCCAAGGCAGCACCTTTGGTGTTGCACGTAGGACCCTGGTGGTTGGATGCATGCTCGATCATCCAGGTAAATCCCAGAAAGATGATTCTGATCATCGGGACTGTGACACGGGACCCACACACACGGACACTCTGTGTGATGCCTTTATACACAAACTTTATTGTTTGGAACTTTATACAACGTGTGACTTGGCTTGCGGCTCCAACCTCGGACGCAGTCACTCCGTCACGTCCGCGTGACAGCGCTCGCTCCTTCTCGCTGCAAATACATAAGAAAGGTTTCTCTCATTAAGCAGTCCTGTACACCTGTTGCTCCCCGCCTCCACGCCGCCCTGTGAGCTCATCGTGTCACCCCTCCTCTGCAGCAGGCCAAAGACCACGCCCCCGCCACAGGGACATTTTCTTTTTTCAGTGCAGTGGAACAAATGTTTTGTTTCTCCCTAGTGACAAATTGAATCTGAAGAAGACTCAGGCCTAGTCCACACGTAGCCGGGGTTTTTCAAAAACGAATATCCGCCCCTGAAAAAACTTGTGTCCACACCACCTCGTTTTCATTCATTGACATGCCAGACCTGTAGGCGGCAGCAGTTCCCCGTATCCTATCCAGTCAGGTTAACTTTTTGCCTTCCTGCTGCCACATTTTGTGGTATTAGTATGGCTGATATCTAATTTTATGGGATTTAAAACTTTCTCTCGTTCCCTTCGTGTCTCTCACGGATCTTCTCGAACGCTCTTAGCCAAATTCACCTCGAGTAGCATCTGTAGTTGCCACTCCCTGCTGCTTCCTTTCCTGTCTCAGCTCTTTGACCATAATGTTTTCTTGGGGTCAGCCTATCAGGGCACTCCTCGCCTGTCCAGACAAACGCCATTTGTTGATTATAATTGAATGTTTTCATGCCTAGAGGGAGCAGAGATCGGGCCCATTCCCTTACTGCTCCCCCTTGAAAATGATAATCAGGAAAACAGCATGGAAATCATCCCTCACACTGCTCATTAGCATTTCTTCAGCTGATGCTGTTTGTTCACTAATGAGAAACACGCATGGAGAGACACTTGTTGTTTTTCAAGGACACAGAAAGAAAGACATCAGCTGAAGTGTTCTTCTGACTGACTCAGCTTTGCAATTCAAAGATTTCCTCACACTTTTTTTTGACGCATCATCACTTCTTCTTCTTCTTCTTTATTAGGGAGGTGGGAGAATCGTTTGTTCTGTAGTGATCCCCGCATCGGTTTTCCTCTTTTTTTTTTTTTTTTTTTTTTTTTTCTTTTTTTTTTCTTT
>VUQR01000742.1:0-15558 GCA_015108515.1 Hemichromis elongatus
GAGATTAATAACAGGTACAATTCAATGCAGAGAGGTCTATTAACACACAGTGAGTGAGAAAGGTGACTGGAAAGGAAAACTCAATGCATCATGGGAATCCCCCAGCAGCCTACGTCTATTGCAGTATGACTAAGAGAGGATTCAGGGTCACCCAGTCCAGCCCTAACTATATGATTTGGCAAAAAGGAAAGTTTTAAGCCTAATCTTAAAAGTAGAGAGTGTCTGTCTCCCGAATCCAAACTGGAAGCTGGTTCCATAGAAGAGGGGCCTGAAAACTGAAGGCTCTGCCTCCCATTCTACTTTTAAATACTGTAGGAACAACAAGTAAGCCTGCAGTGCAAGAGCGAAGTGCTCTAATAGGGTGATATGGTACTACAAGGTCATTAAGATAAGATGGGGCCTGATTATTTAAGACCTTGTATGTGACGAGCAGGATTTTGAATTCAGTTCAGGATTTAACAGGGAGCCAATGAAGGGAAGCCAATACAGGAGAAATATGCTCTCTCTTTCTAGTCCCTGTCATATCTCAAACATATAGCTTAACAACAACTGTAAAGTGTCAATAATAGAGCATTTAGAATGTAAATATTGCAAATGTGTGTTTCAATTATCTTTTTATCATGTCTTTCTTGATGTTTCAGTAACACCTATGGAAAGATTTTTTTGGAAATCCTCAATAACTCATCTCAGTGCCGCTGTCAGAAGTGAGCTTCACTGACTCACTGAATGCATCATAATGCCAGTGAGCAGGTTCACCTGGCATTATGAGGTCATTCAGTGATCTAAAAGCCTACAGGAAGACTCAGGTAAAACATAAAATATTGCAATATATATATATTTTTACATATCTGTTTTGTCGTCAATGATGTCAAGTCTTTCTAAGCCAGTGAGAACATTTTTATCCCAAGGAAGAAGCTGCACTCAGTTTTTGTTAAAGTGACTTTAACTTACACAATATTTATCAAGGTAAAGGATTCTAACCAAGACCAAAGCAGAATTTTATACAGATGCAACATTACAGTTCTGCAACGATGTTGTAAGTGCTGAAAATTAACTGCATTATATAGATATAATAATGAATAGTCAATAAACCCTTCGTAAATCCTGTTGATGATAGTGTATTTAGCATCATAAGTAAAGATAATACACATATAGGGGTTACAGGGGGTTAAGTAAATATGTGTAATCATGTGATAAAAATCATGTTCCCAGCCAGCCTTGAAACGGTCCTAATTTGTATGCTTTCCATACATAAGGAAGTCCACGGGGATGAAATTATTAAAGATGTGCTTGATCACTGAAATTTTTATGGAGAGCAGGTGAGCGCTTGCATCATTTTGTTCACTATCCCAGAAGAGCTGAAAGAGCAGAGAGCAAACACTCTGAGTTCATAAACTGGAACAAATTTAATTCTCTTGCATTCTCACATTGAGACATAGGGCCCCTTAACCTTGATTAATACTTAATGTTCCTGTTCACATACACTGGTGCAGTACAAGTTGTTCTCACATTGCCACAAATTAAGGAAAATAAACAAATCTGTTACGGGTTAAAAAAAAAAAAAAAGACTGCTAAAAGAGATGACTTAATTTATCATTTTCATATTATGACTTTGTTGCAAAACTTTGAAACTTTTGGGCACAATAAATTACTTCCTATGGCATTTGCAGTGACTTTATACAGTGTGGTGTGTGGAATATTGAACAATTGTCCAACATTATCTGTCTTACCTCAAAGAGCAAGACAGATCAAAGGACAGGGCAAAATTTGGAGAGCTCATATGATTTTTTTCAAGTCCAATTATTAAAAATGAAACAAATTTAAATATGCAGTCAGTGTATAAGTAAACAAAACATAAAGCAAGCATCCAATCAAACTGAGAGAGCGAGAAAGGAGACTATATGTAGGTGAGCTGTGACAGCTTTCAGCATCACTCCCAGATCCAAGCAACCTAACAGGAAATGGGTCTCGAGGCTTCGGGGCCCATCACACACCTTAGTCTTTCCATTTGCACAGCATCCTGATAGGCAGCACAGGTGAGTAGAACGTAAAACCTGGTTCTGAAACCTGCCAACAGTTGATTCAATTTTTCAGTTTAAATTTGTTGCTTATTTCTGAGATGAGTAACATGAAAGAGAAGGTTTTTTTTTTTTTTTTCCAAAGCTTCACCTAATTTGCATCCTACTTACATGCTGCTAAGCTGGCAGCTAGTTTCCCAGAGGTCATGTCAGGTGGTCAAAATTTGCAGGTCTAGCGGGTTTTCGCACCTGCACACGCCAGTCCTCTATCTCCATGCCTTAAAATCCACGTGGGCAGCAGGCAGAAAATACACTTTGGCTTGCAAGTCAGAAAGCTTGTCAGGGACATAATGAAGCGAGCGACATCCTTAAGCCTCCCGGTTACTAGTGCAGAGCATTTCTCTCTATCTGTGCAGTATGTTGTCCCATGCAGGCTAACGTCAACTCAGCTGTTACATCTGCCCAGGCTCTCCAAATCTCCTTAATTCCTTCAGCAGGCAGTTGGAATCAGCCAAGGGGGCATGCCAAAGATGGAGTAGTAGTTAGCAGTTGTGCAGCCATTCAGAGCTCTTTATGTATTTTCAAAAAGTCACCAGTCTTGAAATAGAACCCCTTTTTTGCCATTTATTTTTTTATAAAGTGTTCCCTTTCCAGAACAGTATATAAGGTCACTATCTGTGATTTTAATGGTTACTGCATATCTATGCTTGAATGTGAGGATGATATGCTTGCTAGACCTCTTGCAATTGCTCTGCCGGGGGACTAACCAGTGTAAGAACGTACATCAGTAAGAAGAACATTTAGGAGATTTCAGGGGGAGCTGTGAAGATAAGCATAATGGCTGTAAAGTATACTAATCCAATTACAGCTATTCCATTACATTAAATTACAGAATTTCACTTTAATAAGGTATTACCAAGGGAGGGGTCACAGTGCGGTTGTGTTTCCATGGCTACAGCCGGAAACCTACACTTGAATGAAATATAGAGTGAAATATAACACCCACACACACTACACGGTTTCAAGACTTCAAAATATTTCCCCCCATCAACTGGGAAGTATTTGTCAGGCCTAGAAAGCACACAGAGTCACACTAGTCAACCCCGCAGCAGGAGTTCGTGTAAATGATGGATAGGTAGAAGATTATATTTGTCTAAACAGTCAAGCAGAAAATGAACAGGTGAGACAAAAGAAATAAGCACACATTTTATTGAGATGTTCTGCAGGAAAGATGACTGCAAGAAGCAAGAGATGAAGAAAGATCCATAGAGAGGGGAGAAATTGATAAGCCAGATGAGACCACCAGCTGGCAAAAAAAAAAACAAAAAAACAATTTCCCACGACCTACACTGTCAAAAATGCAGCTATGAACTCACTTTGGAAACAGTAGCTGTCTCTATCTGACAAACAAGTCAGATATAGCCGGCTACTGTACTTGTTAACTCAAGGTTGGCTTTATTTCCTGCAGTCTTTGCCACATGACTTCCATTCATCGGTATGCGTCTGTCCAGTTACCAGACAACTTTAGCTCGTTGTTCTTTGAGAGCTGCTAGCTTGTTTGCAAACACTGGCTTTATTGCATTATTCATTTTGACAAGTGGTCCACAGAGGATTTAGTTTTTATGTATTTTATGTTTCATTTTCTTATGAATAATGCCAATTTGACACTAAAAACATTTTTTAAATCCAGAATACCAATTAAATTTAGTAACGACGTCAATTTTTCATCTTGACATACAGCTGAATTAAAATAATAACACAAGTGATGCTCAGTGTTTCCCGCTAATAGATTTAACAGTGTGGAAGATAACAGTCATTAATTTCCATTTAGCCTGTTAAAGAAAGGTTGTGTGGAAATCTGAAAAATAAATAAACAAATAATGGTTGGGAAACCTGGGATTGCATTCTGAGCTGTCAAATGAAAAAGAATAAGATATCCTAAGAGTGTTGTTTACCTCTCAGGCAAACCCCCTTGAGAGCGATTGAAGTGAACATCAAGTTTGTCCAAATGACAAATCAAGAGAAGGTGGCAATATGTGCAATGACACTTGCTGAATGAGCGCTTTTTCTTTCAGGTTTGACAAAGTATTGTGTCTTCCTTTCCTGGTGGAATTTTTTTTTTTCGGTGCATGCTCAAATGAACTTTGTTAGCTTGAGATGTGTCAACACTTTTGCTTAAGCAGCATGACTAAAGCTGATCTGGGGACACAGTCAGCCAGTGCTGGAAAGCAATCTGCAGCACTGCTCTATAACTAGCCTGAAATCAGCTGAAACTGTCTGACAACACAGTGGTTGCAACAAACATCCCCACTGACAACCCACCTTAGAAGATGTGTCTGCACTCAGGCAGTGTTTCATATACAGTAAATCATGATAAGTGTAGTTTAGTATATGACATTTATCTGTATTGTCTTTTTTTTACACAAGCCTAATCACTGTAAAGTTTGAGGGCCACAGAATTACAGGATACAAGCATCATCAATCTGTCACTGTCTGTGAACTCCTGCTCTCCTGGCAGAGATTCAGGCAGTGAATTAATCAAAGGAACCGTTATTGCCAAATTACTGACATGGGTTCAAAGATAAATGTCTCCTGGCTGACGCCAACTGACAGCCCCGAGAGTGATTAATTTCACTCCCCTCCGGTGATTGGCAAGAGACTCAAACTGAGGAGCGTGCATCATCGTTGTGCCACACATCATCACGTGTGGCGCTTTTTTTTTCTCGGAGTCTGGATTACAACTGCAATCCGTATTACTTTACAGCTTACGGCACCAGTAAGGTGGACAACATATTCTTCAGAGTTTTTAGCCGAAGACGCGCTGAAGCCCAGGGGTCAATGACACAATACTTTCTCAAAGGTCTTTGAGCTGGCAACGGGATTGATTTATGTGGACACTGTCCTGTCGAATGCAATGAAGAAAGCGAGTCAGAGAAAAGCCCAAGGTTTTCTTCCAGTGACCAGAGCTTCATATAACACACAATTCAATAACTGCTGCTGGCAGTAATGCAGTTATGTTTTCATACCGTGGACAGGCAGGTCTGCATCTCTGCCTGTTAATAAATCTACTTAGATATTAGCATTTTATTGTAAAAATTCTGCTAAACGTCGTGATGTATTCACACTCAAAACAAAACGACAGTTTAAAGAAATCCTGCGGTAACCCTAACAGGCTGTTCATGAATAATCAACTGCAGCAAATTGGTAAGTAGAGCAAAACATCATCACCTTTTGATCTTGCCTGTTAGCAGAAATATCCCTATCAGTCTTGATATCGCTCCCACGGAGAGTAACGAGATCGATCAAATCCATTATCTGGCTTTTGTGTTTATCACGCTTTAAAGTTGCAGCAGGAGCTTGCGTTGTCATAGAAACAGCTGCAGTAGAAAAAGGTTAGCTCGTTGTTGAACTTGGTAGGATGCATGGAGCGAAAAGAGTCATCATTATGGGAGATATCAGCAGCAAAAGCGAAGAGGGGACTGTTGCTTCTTTTGTTTGCTTAGAAAGCAAGGCCTTACAAATTATTATTTGCTGGTGACTCCAAATGTTCTTCCGCTATATGAAAAAGCAGGAGAATGTGTTGAGACGGATGGGCAATATTGAGTCGAGGCAATAATACTGCCACAGGTGCAGGGATCTGGCTGAATTCCTGCATAGTAATAAAAGTCAGTGACAGAATTTTGTTTTTCAAAGCACAGAATTGGTTTGTACCTGCACTACAATGCAATCATCTTGTCTTCCTTCCCCTCGAAAATGAATCTTGGCTGGCCCGCACGCAGTAAAGCTGAGCCTCAGTGTGATGTCTTTTAACTTGAAGATTGCACATTAGCATTCACACTGTCTGGGGAAGCTCACCGAGCCTCGCCAATGCAGCTTACAATCTATAAAACGTTGGGCTATTTACAACAAATGTTTTCACTTCAGTTCAATTTTACGAAGAAGTGACAACAAGCACTCTGTGATGTGTAGAGTCATTTTCTTAAACAGAAACCATAACACTGCTCAGTTTTCTTATCCATGTAAAAACAATGTACACTGTTATAGGATATAGTTGTAACAGTGGCCTAATGTGGTGTGAAGAATGTGATGAAAGTCTGCACCATGATAACTTTAAAATGGAGCTTTTCCAACTCCAGCTGTTTAATGTTGTGAATAGAGTGAGTTTGGAAAAGAAATCATTTTAAAGTGGAAACTTCAACTTGTTGTTTAACAAACAACCATTATGATCATTTAGCTTTGATCATAGTTCACCATATCAACTTTACATGGTTATATAGTTCTGTATTAAATAGTAATACATTAAAAAATCATTTTAAAATTAAAGAGCAGCATGACGAGCTCTTGGTGTTATAAACAGATTTCTACTCTCAAGGGGAGAATAAGATGCAAAAACTAGTTCAAAGAGTGCATTTCTTAGTTTTCACAGCTCGGTAAAAATTTTAAGCTACTTGAGTTGTCAGAAGGGAATCCAGAGCTTGGTTAGGCACTGAAACACAACACTGCCTATGGTATTCAGATGAGATGAGAAACTAACAGGCTAGATCTGAACCGAGGACAATGTGATTGCTGTAAGATAGGCAGCAGGAAGTGTCTGCAGTGTACGACGGGAGATAAGGTGAGGAGAGCGATCTCACCAGAGGCAAGTGTTTTGCTCTGCACTCAGCTGAAAGTGAATGGCTGATCTGTGCATCCACACGCATACACCTTGTTTAAAACCCCTGGTTCTTTTCCTTCAAAGGCTTTCCAAACTCAAGAGCCACAAAGGAGCCTTCTAAAGGAATATCTCCTGGTGTTTCAATGGGACAGCCGCGCGCCTAAAAATTTCTCTTAACTCGCACATCCACACGCAGCCTCCTGCTTCACAGATGTTTAATTAAAAGAGGATCCCACTTTTTCCACTCAGATTTCGCATCTGAGTGGGAGAAATGTTGTAAACATAGCAGATATTTGATATTTGTTTTTATTGGCTTATTTGACTTTGTAGATGCATTACGCCTCCTTCTTCTGTTTTAGCATACCCACACATTTAGGGGTAAGAAAATGCAGGTACAAGCTTTCTCTATAAGCACTTTACTAGAAAGATCACACCGTTTCATTTCAGCTAGGTTACAGTGACCCAATTACTAGCAAAGTTTTCCACAGACCACGTTGACTGGTTCACAAATTGCGTAGCTAATTAACAAGACAAACCTAATATGCACCAGCGGGACACTAGGCTAATCTGAGTTGTACGAATCGTTTAAAAAAGAAATTGGAATGTGGATCGCAAGAAGAAGAAGCACATGTATTTGACAGGTGCAATGTACCCCATTAAACCAAAAATCATTTGAAGGAATACATGTGACAAGAGGTCCTTCACAGGGCAGTTGATAAGGGGATTACTTGACTGGTGCTTTTTGGCAGGCCGATACCCCATTCTTAGAAGTCAGAGGGATTTGAAGATACACATACAACCCTGTGTGCACAAACACACAAAAACACTGTGTCTAAATGTTAGAGCTTTTCCCTCATATTGCTGAGGAGAGCACAGATTCCACCAGAAATCTCCCAGCAGGGCCTATATCAAAAGCTTAGTCTGCTGCAGCAAGGATCACACCTCTGGGAATTCTCCCCACAAACACGTAGCTGAGAACAAAGGCAGTTATTGTCAAAGTGTGTTCCGATTTAACTTATAATTACATTCAATGAGGAAAAGCAAGGCAATCTAGGCTGCGTGAGATATCACATCCAAAGTTTCAATGAACCGATTTTCCATAAAAGCTGAAGATAAAATGGAACAATGAGCAGAAAACTGAGACAATCAATGAGGAAAGTGATGCAAGCTTTCCCACACATTTTAAAAAGCAGAGGGGGGAAATATTATTACAGTATTCATATTATGTTACGAATTTCTGTTGCTCATGTTTAATATAAAATGCTGGTGCAAGTTCAGATAAAGCGGAGCATTACTGCTGTGCTTCACAGTTCGTGAGTACTTTTATTCTCGTGTAAAATACTGTCTTCGGGAATTTCATTTCTTCTGCTGTTGTGTTTCAACTTTTTACATTGCCTGAGAAAAATTCTACAGCGCTTTGTCCACTCATCCATCCTCGTGACAGTTCAGGGTCACAGATGGGCCCTGACGTGCAAAATGCACCGATAACAACAATAAAAAAAAATAAAAAAAAACATTTAGAAAGAAAATAACCAAAACAAAACAATAATACAGGAAACTTCGATGGAATCAGTGGGACCTAAGTCGGTGCCGGCGGGTACAAATCTTCTCTCAGTCTTTGCATGAATTTTAAACAGAGTTCGAAAGGCTGGAAGATGAGATTGGAATCATAAAGCACCTTTTTAACAAAGGACATTTGAAATTAGAATTTCATACACCACAGAGTGTGAAAAAATTATTATCAGTGTTTAACCCACCAAACAGGGTCTCTGCAATTGGTATCACAAGTCCCTGCCTGGATCTAAGCTTCTTTGATTTTTCCTAAATACAGAAACTAGCCATTTTACACTATATACAATAAAAACTCTCTGACATAATCAACCTTTGTGTGTTAAAACATAGACCATCTGAGTCTCATAATTAGCATTAGAGCTGACTGATACATCACATCACATTTTATCACATAATGAGTGCAACATTTAAACGTCCACCTTCCTTTGTGGTGGACATTTACAGGATAGTTAACAGTTTTGCTGGTGGGAACTCTATGACAGAGAATATTAGTATTGTTTCTATTGTAGCTATGTGTGGTCTCTTGATGGAGACAAACATTGGCAAATATACAGAGCATTGGATAACACTGGCAGGCAGAACTCTGGTATCATCACTGCTCATTCACTGCAGAGTGCTTTTGGTGTTTGAAGGGACATTTTCACGATACATGTTGAAAGGTGATTATGAATGTCCTTATCATTCTGATCTCACTGATCTCCTCGTCAATCCCATTTAGCAGTACATAAGGAAAGGAAATGATTTTGACTTGTCACTAATGACCGTTTTCACCCACTGACACCCACTTACTTGTTTGGGTTTTCGCATAGATTTGGATCCATACTGACACGATAGCATCCACGATGTGAATCTCCCGTTTCACCACATCCCAAAGGTGCTCTGTTAGATTGAGATCTTGTGCTTGTGGAGGCCATTTGAGTACAGAGAACCTAATGTCATATTCATCAGCTTGAAACCAGTTTGAGATGATTTTGAACATAGCAATGTGGCGTGTTACCCTGCAGAAAGCAGCCATTACAAGACGGACACCCTGTGGTCACAAATGGATGGACATGGGCAGCATACAGTTGGCTATGGCTTTTAAACGATGCACACTCACTACTAAGTGGTCCAAAGTGTTCAATGTAACCATCCTCTCACACTATTACACCACTAGCACTAGCCTGAACTACTGATACTAGACAGGATGGATCCATGTTTTCGCGCTGTTTATGCCAAATTCTGACCCTTCCACCAAATGTCGCAATGGAAATTGGGACTGATCAGATTAGACAACATTTTTCCAATCTGGCTTTGCCCAGCTTTAGTGAGCTCACGCAAACTGTATCCTCAGTTGTTCTGTTCTTAACTGACATAACCGATCTGCTTGAACGTTCAATAGGCCAAGCGTTCAGCGACATCTGTATATCTTCTTACACGGCCAGTTAGATATTTGCATGAACAAGCAGTTAAGCAGATGTACCTAATGAAGTGGCCAGTAAGTGTAGACAGTAAGTCCTGATACAAATATTAAAAGGGAACATTTGTAGAGTAGCATGTTTTAAGTAAGCTATAGCTTAGAGACTTGCTTTTATGACACAAAGACTCCAGTTATTAAAAGAATGAGGCAAACAACAGAAAAAGCACTAATTTGAGAGTGGGAAGAAAAGCCTAATGGTGGCAGATTATAATGGTATTACTTCTTTGTGAGACACAAGTAGGGTACACACAGCAGGCTTGAGGTGTCTGTGGGATGATGGGACTGACACTCAGCAGATGAGTCACACAGAAGCTAAGCAAAGGGGTGAGGATCATAAAGACTTCTGCTCAGCTGTGAGCAGAAAAGAGCGTTGCTCCAGTGAGTCATCCTCTACTGGTTTTGACCTTTGTCACTCAGACCTTTAACTGCTGACTGTTTACATCCATAGCTGAAGGTCTATATGGAATCCTTGGGTGTTTATACTCCTTCATTGCAAGCCAGAGATGATGTAATGAGGGATTTTTCCAGTAGGTTTCAGTCAAATGTGCTGCAGTGGCTCACTACCCTGCAGTTTAATGGGATTATGACAACATTGTGATTAAGACATGGATCACGAGGATATATTAATCTTGTTGTGATATTTATGCTAAGTTAATGTGGAGATGAATTACGCTCTGACTACAACCAGTATTAGTCACATTTTTAGAGGCTTTTGATATTCTAAAATCAAGTGAAACACTTGCCTGGAATTCAAAATAAGCAGCACCTATTATACAACTTTAGATCAGCAAAAGGATTACCTTTTATTACACATCTCATTATTACTGCAACAAGATTTAAATAATATTTTGATATTTTGGGACATACACATCTGCTTTCTTGCTAAGAGTTTGACAAGAAGATTTATATCACTCTTATCTGCACCCTTTAAGTATTAAACTATAGCCAGGAGCTAGTTAACTTTACTCGCATAAATTTGGAGGAGAAAAGAGACACATTGCCTTCTGTTGCTTTGGAATCGAATCAAAGTAACTGTGCATGTGCTGTCACTGTGCAAGTACATATCCAGAACATATCATCTAGTTAAACTGCACATTGATTTTTTTTTTTTAACACGGGTATTTGTCAGGATTAAAACACTAAGAGACAAAGTAAAAGGCGATGGTGAGCTCATTGTATTGCTTTGGAACAATATCAGAATAGCTATTCTTCTTTTTCCATTATGAGCTTGACCACAGATATGAAAAAGAGAGACATGGAACCTAATTTTTTGAATGTGAGAGAATTACACATCAGCAAAAATGGTAGAATTTACAAAAAATTTAAAACTGTGCACATTTTTGTTGTTAATCAGATGTGTCTGGTGATTCTAGATTAGATAATTGAATGCTTCAAAACAATTTGCCCAGACGAGATGCCAAGTTTGCACAGCTTCTTTCTTGAAAACCTTTAGTTGAGCTAACCAACTACAGGCTGTAACTTCATATTTAGTGACCACACATGACAGAGGTATCTTCCCATTTCATCAAAGTCTTGAAATTGAACAAGTTTATTTTGCCAGATGTACAATCATTACAGTGACTAAGAGGAATTCTATGTACTGGGTCACATAGACCTCGATATGACAGTTGGATTAACCCAGTGCACCATAACTAGTAAACACTCCATCAGCAGCAGTACATTGTGTAGTGTGCCTGAAGCTGACCTAACTCATTCCAGAAGCTGCATAGTGGTCACATGTACCTAGTTCCTTTGCCAAGCCATCCCATCCAAGTCAATTTCACAGCTCGCCTGTAGTGAGTTTTTTTCCTTCTTTCTTCTCTTTCAAACTCAATTTCAGAGAGTTCTGGGAGACAGCAGTGGCCTCGCTTTTAGTCGATCACATTTTCTCATTAATTTAAAGGCACCATAGATGCTTTACGATTACGACATGCATAATAAATAGGTCTGCAAGTCTCCTTGTGGTGTGTGAAGTCCTGTTTAATTCATTGTCTATCCATGTGTATTAAGGAAACTGCTTCGCAATAGTTTAAGAAACCCAAACAGCCTCAGACATATGACATTGTTGTTCTGGGCTTGATAAACCACCAGTCAGGATGTGTTACAGTAGGATGTTCCAGAGGACCGTCACACACAGGAAAAAGGGTAAATCTACTCACACACAGTTTAGTGTGTGATCCTAGTATACCTCAAATGATATGTGATCTAATGGCTCTCTCAGATGAAGTGCCACCCCACATATGTCAGAGTAGTTAAACCTCTTTCAGTTTCTTTCTAGATGTGATTTGAGCTCTAATTTGCCATTACAAAATTATGAGGATTTTTCTCCATTACATTAAAAAGAATGAAAAGTGAAATCATGTTTATGTGAAGGTGCATGAATTTGCATTCTGAAGCATGTGCCGGTACGCTGCTGGCACAGGTGTGCAGGGACTATTTACATTCATTTTATGAGCTATAAATGACAGACCAGGAATCTTAGGTTCATCAAATAATCGTCATTCAGTGGGGGTCATCCTGATTATCATAGCATTAAAGCGACATATGAAACAACCATTAATAATTCATAAGGTTGTCTGCCTCAATTAAGGGCTTCCTTCTGGTCCTATGTCTGGCTTGTACACCAAGTATTGGTTTTCTTCATGATTGTTAAGGTGTTATGTCTCCACCTAAAGGTACTCTGAGGAACTGTGTGGGGATCGTTCATCTATGTGTGAGCCCCACATGACAAAACGCTGAACTGATAGGCAGGATAATCATATAAACACTCAGAGCAGCATTTTAATCAGAGCCAATTATAGATCTATGTCATATTTAATGACACATTAGGTACAAGTTGATATGATTAGGCTTGTGAAATTAGAGGAATTCAAGGGAGATACTGTTCTCATCCAATTATATACACACATCTATAGTTTTAAATTTGAAAAAAAAAACAAAACATTAATGCAATTGCATATAATGCATTACAAGTGCAGTTTTATTATTCAGCTTTAAAAATAATATTACATGCACCGAACATAGAGTGTGCAATTCTATACGGAACATTTTAAAGAGTCAAAAACATTTAATAAAGTGGTTTAAATAGTGAGAAAACTACATGAATTCTGAAAGTTTTTCCTTTACTTTCTCTTCAATGTTTGCATAGTATTTCATTTGGACAAGTATTGCTTTGGCGGCCTGTAGCTCTCCTGAAAAAAGAAAGAAAGAGGGTGAAAAAAGAGGTTTAATCAATGACTCACTCAGTGACTTAAAGGGAAGCTTCAACTAGATTACAAAACACACAAAGAGGAATGAGTGGGAGGAATAGACAGTGTTTCAAAGCAGCATCTGAATATTATTACCTTTACGGAGAGCAGCATCTATCTGCACTGTCAAGTCTGCCAGTTTTCCTGCAGGTAAGGGGAAGACAAGTTCGATATCTGCACGTGTTAACAACACAGCCCACACGTGGTGCTGTTTATTCACAGTGAACGGATCTACTTAGAAACTGTACAGACTCTATACACATAGGTAAGTCTGTCACGTACTGACTTTACTGGAAGGCAATTATGACTGTTTCTGTAATGTAATGGGTCATTTGTTATGTAAAATTGGGGGCAAATTAAAAACTACTGTAGCCAGTGAAACTGTTCCCATTGGACGAGCACATTTCCTAATATCGGAACATCGAAGCCTACAGTGTGTCCTCTTCAGAGACAAGGTTAAATTTTAATCATCCTTAAGCTCAATAAAAGCTCATCAAAATCTCAAACTTCTGCCACAGGCGGCATGATGTGAGCTATGCTGATTTGAATCTGAAGGCACACAATTGTATTTGCTCCATCAACCAGCAACTGGCTCTGTTTGAAAAATCCAGAACAAGGGTATAGGGACATTGTCTTTAAGGGCTAATACATAGCGTCATGTGGAGACTGCCGTCCGCCATTTATAAAGAATAAGTCGCTCGCAGTACCAAATACACATTTATTATATACTGTACAGTGTATTGCAAGCTGAGTGTTTTGCACTACAATTGACAATTAAAAATGCTTTTCTTGTGACACCTTCAGTGTGAGCAGTTTTGAATCACAATGAGAAATTCAAAGCTGCATTTCCTGGGACACAAGCACATTTTTCCAAGATCCTTTTTTTTTTTTAAAATCCTTTTCTTTTTTAGTATTTATTCTGCATTGCTGATTCAGAATAATGGCTGTATATTCAGTGTATTTGATTAATGACTTTTTTGTTGAGTATATTTCATTGTTCATGTCATTCTCACCTTGGATTCAATCTGCCTACATATGCACTCCACTGGTGCTGGGCTGTTATGGTTGCTGTGAAAATGGCTAAATCCCTTGCTTCTCTGTTGTATTTCTGACAAGAGTAGCTCCTTGAGGAGTGTTAGATGTAGTGCTACACTGCACTTGAGGTTACCATGGTAACCACAGGTGTTTCCAGATAGGCCAGAGCTGAGATCTAAGGGATTGCAACCTTAACCCTTAAAATCAAGCACGTGTGCAGTTCAGCCATTAAGTGGTTTTCATCTCTCACTTTAATAACTGACGCTTTAGACTGAAGTAGATATATCTGACATGCAGAAAAATGTGTATTGCACATTCACTTTTGCTACATTAGGAAAATGACATGACTGGAAATCTACTTAAGTAATGTTAAAATAACAACTTGTTTACCTTTTGTATCGCTGCCAATCTTACAGGCCTCTTCTGGAGTCTGTGCTTCATCGAGGGCTTCATTAATCTCCATCAGCTTCATTAGAAAATTTGAATCGGCTCCAGAGTCTGTGCCCTCTTCTATATTCATTCCCTCTAGTTCCAGCTGAAACATACGACGGGAATCTGTCAAAGGTTGCTCCTTTAGATGTAAGACACCAGTCCTGACTGTCAGATGGTGACGAACATGTGATCACACAGACAGACCTTGTAATTACAAATTTAGTTACAAGTTAAATCAGAGATTTGAAACTCACCATGTAAAGACCACGACTCAAAGGCTTAAGCAGAGTGTTGTATGCTTTGTTAACAAGAGCAGACTGGCTCTCTGAATACTCCTGTTCTTCCTGCAAAAGAGGGATGTGTTAGGTTTATTCCTACAGACAGCAAGTTCAATCCAAAGTCATTTATAGTTTTTTTTTTGCTATAGATTTGAAAGAATCAACATTTACAATATTCAGAGAAAATGTGACAAAAGGGAAAAAGGGGCCGAGTGATTTTAGACTTTGCAATCGAAGCTATAGCGTTGTCAAAAACCTCGGTGATACTGATAATTAGCTAGTAGTTTTGGGACCTTTCAGGAGATACAGGTGTAAGTTTGACATGACAAATGTGTGGAAACACGATGAGGTTTGGGTGGGAGCGGGGGTGAGAGCTCCGAAATGCTTGGCAGATCTGAGAACATTTTGCAGCTATCAGGTCTGTCGGCTCTGGTGAAAATCAATAGTCGGAAGCTCTGACCCATGGGCCCGTCGTGTGAGGCTGTTTCTCTAATAACAACCAATGCAGTAGGTGGCTGCCTCATATAAGTAATGACTTTTCTATATATGATGCAAACCCCTGAGGGTGGAAGATGTCTAATTAAGAAAAAAATGGCCAGAGGTGGTGATAAATAAAACAGATTCAGTACAATATTGGACAGGTTGTGTATAAAGAAACAATTTAGGCTCCCTCTCCCCTCTCACATTCTGCTGAATATGAGTTTAGCTTTCATATCATATCATGACAACATTCTGCATTTTGCTTTTCCACCTGAGTGTACTGAATAAATTACACCCAAAGCAATACATCTCCTCTCCATCATGCATTCATAATGCTTATTCTCGTAAACTGCCAAGCATGTCTCTTAATGATCTACAAGAG
>VUQR01000744.1:0-10212 GCA_015108515.1 Hemichromis elongatus
AGTATTTTGTCTCGCGTCAATTATATCGTCAGTTATATTGTTATAGCAAATTTTCAAATATATATTGTGATAATATCTCTATCTCTACTTTTAAGATTAGGCTTAAAACTTTCCTTTTTGCCAAATCATATAGTTAGGGCTGGACCAGGTGATCCTGAATCCTCCCTTAGTTATGCTGCAATAGACTTAGGCTGCCGGGGGATTCCCATGATGCATTGAGTTTTTCCTTTCCAGTCACCTCTCTCACTCACTGTGTTAATAGACCTCTCTGCATTGAATTGTACCTGCTACTAATCTCTGTCTCTCTTCCACAGCATGTCTTTATCCTGTTCTTTTCTTCTCTCACCCCAACCGGTCGCAGCAGATGGCCCCGCCCCTCCCTGAGCCTGGTTCTGCCGGAGGTTTCTTCCTGTTAAAAGGGAGTTTTTCCTTCCCACTGTTGCCAAAGTGCTTGCTCATAGGGGGTCATATGATTGTTGGGTTTTCTCTGTATGTACTACAGTACAATATAAAGCGCCTTGAGGCAACTGTTGTTGTGATCTGGCGCTATATAAATAAAATTGAATTGAATTGAATTGATAAATATATTTGGCTATATTGCCCTGCCCTAGCACAAGGTTCAGAGAGTTTGACCAATCCCATCATTTAATGTCTTCGCTTTCCTCTGCAGGTGTTTCAGCTACCTGGAGGGCAGGGCTGACTGGGTTTTCCAGTCTATAAAGCTGTTGCTAGTACTTGCTCTGAGTTAGTTCCTTGTTTTTCTTTCTTACACCTTCCACAATCCTGATTCTCCTGACTTACTTTTGTAGAATTGCCATTCATTTAAGTTACTTCAGTTTGTTTAGTGTGTAATGTTTTGTAAAATGCTTCTGAATAGTCTGTTCTTTTATCGTGACTTTCTGAGCACGACTGTGACAGATAAATGAGTGTTTTTTGTCGTCACACTTAGTGTCATGTGTTATTGGACACCTGCTTGGGATTTTGTGGGTCATTGTATGAAAACTGATATAACAGTGCTGATTCAGAGTGTGCTTGTTGCAGTCATCCTCATGGGACAATGGGTAATGCTAAAGTGTGAGATAGAATGGAAACCCTTAAAAACCACTGATTTAAAGCAAAAATGCTCTGTGGCCATTTTAAAAGACATTCAGCTTCTGGAGGGAGCTTTCCCATAATGCTGTTTTAAACTGGTCAGGTTTTTGATCCAGTTCCAGATTAAAACTGCCAGGCTAATATTAGACTGGACCTAATATTGAAGCAATGCTAAAGAAGGCTTTTATGGGAAATGCTTCACCTTGGGCAAATTCCTTTCAGCAGTAGTTTGCCTCATGCCTGTATTTCCTCTCTTTGCTATTTAGGCAGTGGCGTGGCTTCAGAGCACGCTAACTGGAAAAGCTGAGACAGTGCTGAAAACAAGTGACAGTCTGCACGTGACTTGTTTCAGCCGGTGCTGCTCCACTGCAGGTGTGACTGCTTTTAGAGGTCGCTGTGTCAGTCTCTCAGCACACCGCTTCTCATCTGAGCGAGCATGAAAGGATTCATGTTGGCGGAAGCAGCTTTAGCCAATATGTTTTGTTGTCTAAATGCTTGTTTGACTTAAAAAAGTTTTGGCACTCTCACATCTCACTGCACTGCCCCAAAAGGGCCAAACCCGCGAGCATGTCGGAGGTTTATCACAGTTTGAGCCGTGACTGCAAGTCATTCCATTTAACAGAAACAACAGACACTGTCACATCTCTGGTGAAAGTCATGTATCTGATGTTTATCCATCAGCATAAACAGTGACGCCGTGGTAACCACTAGAGACTGCACGATACCACTTTTTTATGTTCGGTACCGATATCATAAATTTGGATATCTGCCGATACCTATATGAATCCAATATAGTATATTTTAAACTATTTATTTTTAAATATCTTGCTGCATTTTGTAAAAGTTCATACTTAAGTTTTAAAAACAAAACACTAAAGCTATTCTGTTGTACCTATATGATAAACATACACTGCACCTAAAATATTTCATAGTTCAGCAATACTGATCAATCTGATAAACTTAAACCTACACCATCCTCCCTATTCTGGTATTCTAAAAAGAGTACTTAGCAGAAATATTAAACAACCTAACTAATAGCGTTGCCAACACCCAGCAAAAATATCAGGGAACCACTCCCCACCCTCCACCTCATGATGCTTAATCGACGTAATCGACTTTAGTTTAATGCACTTGCTAAAAAATGCACTGAAATCAAATATTTTTCTACAATAATTAAATAGATTCAGCATCTTTCTGCATAAGATAAAAAATTTGGTTGTAAGATTCAGATTTTTTTTTTTTTTAAAGATAGACATTTTAAATGAGAATAACAAAGAAAAGTATTTATGTGCCCCCCCTTTGCCTGTTAATGCCCTACCTGGCCCCCCTGGCAAAACTTTGCTAGACCCGCCCCTGCACAGTTACCAGCTGTCAACCACGTAGAAAAGGATCCTGGTGGAGAAAGTAATATTAAATAAATTATAACAACAGCTTATCAAGCTTAAACATGCTGTATTTGTTGTTTGGCCGCTGGTTTCCTCTTTCTGGCGCAAAGTGGGAGATAAACAAACAAGAGAGACGGGACTTGCGACAGAAAAGCCGATCAGCTGATCATCGATCAGTTTCATGATTGAAGTAGCAACAGGAGAGGGAGGGGGAGAGAAGAAGAGGCGGTCGCTCCCTATATCGGTTGTTAAGCTTAACGTGGGAACGCTTTACAAACAGAGATGAACTTACACACTTGCTTTACTTCTACGGGATAGTTTTCTCGGAGATGAAATGCTGTTTTGGAAGCACGTAGCCAGGCTCCAGATGCTCCACCAGACCGCCGACAGGTCTGGCACGCCACAGCGGCTCTATCACGTGGCGCATACTGGTCCGACGTGCTAAGGTCGTGAGCTGGGTTACGCCATGCCGCAAGCTTTGTGAGGTGCTTTTGTGATACTTAATGGATTGGATTACATTTTTTTATTTCTCTTCGATATCCGATCCAGTAATTTAGGTCAGTATCGGCCGATACCGATATCAGGACCTTGTAGTGCAAAATTTTGCATTTTGGCCAGATCCTAGGAGGTTAATATTTCTGCTAAGTGGTCTTTAAAATACCAGAAATGGTAAGATGGTGTAGGTTTAAGTTTATTAGATTGATCAGTATTGCTGGACTATGAAATATTTTGGGTTCAGTGTATTTTCTGCATACAGGTATGACAGAATAGCTTTAGTGTTTTGTTTTGTTTTAAACTTGAGTGAACTTTTACAAAATACAGCAAGATCATAAAAAACGGTCTTATTGATTATAAAATAAACTATATCGGATTCAAATGGGTCTCGACAGATATACAAATTTATGATATCGGTATCGGACATAAATAAAGTGGTATGTGCCATCTCTACTGCAGACCGGCTCTGACTCCGGGACCACATTTGTTTAATTTGTCTCTAGAAGGACTTTTCTTCAGAAAAAAAACAGATTTATTTATCCTTGTATGTAGGAGGATCGCTGACTGATGAAGAATAGCACCGACATTTGCTTTTTGAGCACGAAGTGATGGAAACATGAGCAGCCTGCAGGAACGCAGCTGATCCGGTCACAGAATGCAGCGCAACACCGGCAGCCTGACAGGAAGTGAGCAAATACTTCATGCTTTTAGGAAAGCTGCTTATGCTCACTGATCCCATTCACCCACCTACCCACACACACACACGGGTAATTACTGCAGTACTTCATACAAAATTGTGAAAAATACTTTCAAATCTTCCTTCCTCCCAGTACAAAGTCAGATATGTCTGCACTTACTGCTCACACTTCACATTAAAATACTTTTCCCACTCAGGAGCACTCTACTGTTACTTTGATTACTTTGATATTTAAGTACTTCTGGAACAGCAGAATAACAGCTAATGGTTTACCTGAAGGGGCGGGGCCTGAGCCCACCTGGCGGGTCTGTTCCTGTTTGACTGACAGCTGTTAAAGAAATCAGATTAAGTCACTCTGGCAGCTCCTCACGTCTTCTTCTCCTTCTGGACTTCTCCCTCTCCTCGTTCCTTTCCTTCTCCTCCTCTCCTTCTTGTTTTCTGTTTTACGTCCTTTTATTCTGACTTCTCTTTCTTCCTGCTCCTTGCCTTCCACCCCTGTGGCTGGGAGCGCTGTTTTCAGCGACACAGCCCAGCAAGACGAAGTGACAGGCGTAACTTCCGGTTAGAATTTTCAAAATAAGACAAGCTTTTGAAAAGTTTCTCTAACCTTCAAAATAATGTGTACTTTTCTGTAACATCGAGAATTGCCATGTCATTTAATAGCGAGATGACGAACATTTTAGGAAAACTTGCATTGGAAATATTTTATTTAATTTTAAAAATGTCGAGCCACCCCTCATTTCTTTCATCAGTATTTCGTCATACTTTCTGAAGGTTTGTCAGTGCTTTTCTTTGGACATTTGGCTTCTTTTTCATTTATTTTCAGTCCACTTCCTGTACAGGACCATTTTTAGAGCAATGTCTTTGGTTTGTTTATAATCCAATTGAACACTCACCTATGAGTCATTCAGGCATAAAAAAAACAAACAGATAACGAGAGGAATCAGTGTTGTGTTTACACAAAACTTAGCAAAGAACTAATTTTTAACTGTGTTTTTAGGAAGCCTGTCAGAAAATATATCATTTGTTCCATTCCTTTGGTTACATCTATGAAAAATATCAAAGATAGGATAGTTTGACAGCATAAAATAGTATTTTTTAAAAACAACAAGGTGAGTCCCTGAAAAAACTATTAGCTGAAAACGTGGCATATCTCAGCATGGTGTGCAGTGTGTCTTTAAAAAAGACTGACACGGGACTTGAGAGAAGCAACTGGACCTTCAGGTGATCCAGCGACTGTTTGCTGAAGCCTCATCAGGCTGTCAGGAAGCCATTCTTAATGAAAGGAAACAGAGAGAAGGGGCTGCAGTATGCCACAATACACACAATAACTGAAATGAAGATCAGTGGCAACAGGATATGAAAACTGATTAATTTATTTTACTTCATGGATCATATGTGCATACATGTCTTGAGTGACGGAATATAATATACACACTTGTTATTTCCACTAGAGAAACTAAATCTGACCAAGGACAGAGAACAACATGATGTTTGTCTCCATCTGCTGGCAGCAGGTGATGGATCGCATCCACAAGCAGTCTAATCCAGATCCTATTCTTCCATTAGAGGATGGGGAGCAAGAGATAATAATCAGGATCCAGTTCTGACAGTAACTGAGACACCTGCTATCACCTTTCAATCTGCTTTTTTTAAAGGAGGTCCTAGGAGCTACTGAATCAGGGTGTGTGTTTAGTTTGTTTGTGTAAAGCCATGTGACAAAGTGAGAAGTCATCTCATCTGCAGCAGAAGCAGTGTGGATTTATTTTGTTCTGTACTTCATTGTAAATGTGTTTTCTTAGATACGAGTCTTAAGCATAAACAGCTCTTCTGCTCTGCATGGAAGCCGATGATTTGTTTGTATTTGGTTTTGATGATGATGGACGAAGGATGCATTAACAGCTCATCCTGCTCTACAGAGGGCACGAGACGAATGAGTCCATCAATAACTATCCATGACTTCCCTCTATGTCCGAGCCCAACACTCACATCACTCCACCTTCATTATTTACACCCAAAGTTTTTAGTGTGTTGTGCTGAAGAACAAAACAGTGGCACACTTTGCACTCTGCTGGACCTGGAAATTACTATAGTCCACCTTACAAGTGATGCATTAGCTGGTTTTACAGGATCATTCTAAGGCAGTCTGTTTCTGACTTCAGTTGACTGACTTCAATTTTAACAGCCTCTGTAAACTAATATCCTTGTTGTGCAGTTAGTTTCCAAAACACGTTATTCATAGTTACATACAATTTTAGACTGATGTGGGCCAAAGCTTAGCATAGCCTGTGACGTTTTATGAGTGAACTTGACTTTAAGTGACTTACAGGTTTCTTTGAAAAATACTTTCTCATATCCAGGTTCTTCCTTTTTGCTGCCATCCTCCTCTCCTCCTTGCAGGTGTTCCAGAATAACTGGCGACGCAGATTGACTGGCGTTGGTCGAACAGATGTAGACTTGCTTTTCAGGAGCTGTTTACCTGGTGATGTCTCATGCGCGAGGCGATCGCGAAAACAGCAATCAATTAACACCACAGCGATGCTGTTCACAGGACAGACAGAGTAAACGATCTGGAGAATGTGGTCTTAGTTGTCCTTCCCTTCGTACGTTTTTTTACTCTGATTTCAGCGTTTTCGCTTTACAACCACGGCGTGCAGTTTACTTTGTGTGCACTCATATGCAGTCGAGTCAACTACCGCCACCTGTGGCCAAGTGTCATAGCCTACTACTAGATTAGATTAGATTAGATTAGATTACATTACATTAGATTAGATCCTTTTGTTAATGTTATTTCTAGGGATGGGTACTGATCCGGTTCTGACATAAACTGTAGTAACCAGACCGAAAAGCAGCACACATTTCGGTGCTTTATTTTGGTGCTATTTTTCCCTTGATGTCATACACGTTGGATTCTAGCCAATCATTGTACCTTTCCAAGGATAGTAGGCGGGCCCAGGTGCGTACGTTCTTTTAGAGCAGAGCTACAGATTAAAAATGCCCAAGGCTAAGCGGTCAAAAGTCTGGCTGTAGCCCTGCCAGGGTAGCAGAAATGATGACGGGTGATGATGGCAGCAGCAGCCGTTCTTCTCCGGGTGAGCAGCTTAATGTTGTTCGTGTGTAATTTACGTTGAGTAGGCTAACCACGTTATTAAATTAATGCATGCAAGGTGAACTAGCAAACACCGTCGTAGTTACATGCGGCTGTCTTCTTGTTCGGTTGGTTGGTGATGATAACTTGGTTATCATTTTGCAGAAAAAAAGAGACTGCTAAAAATAAAAACATAAGAGGTTTTTGGACAACGTTTGTGTTCTCCATTCTTTAAGCACCGGTTTAAGCACCGGCACCGTTTCAAAAGTACCGGTTTGGCACCGGTATCGGATAAAACCTAAACGATACCCATCCCTAGTTATTTCACAACAAAGAAATGTGTATTTCACACATATTACACAGAGATATTTCACTAGTGTTGTAACATCACATCCTGTCGGCATAGTCTTTTCTGTGATTCTGTCTATTGCAGTTGTGTAACTGTAGTCACTTTGACAATCATGTGGTGTTTCCTAGCAAGACTTGGAGCCAATATAGGTAATTGAACAGCACAGCTGCAGATCATTGGTAGTTATATGCAGTCTATATAAGCTTTGTGAGTACAACCAACATTTCTGGGATTTGTGAGGTGATAGCAGTTAGACAGTGATTAGAAGGCAGCTATAGCCAGTGTAGTTAAGAAGAGCTTGTGAGACTGAGTGGATTTCAGAAAGCATGTGACTGAGGTGTGCCAGTTGGTTTGTGTGGTGTGTTGTTGAGTCTGTGTGTTAGTCTTACAGTGGAGTAGGTAGACAGGTAGACAGGTGTACAGGTGTAGGTGAGGGAAATGGATCCAAAAATTGTGAGTGAGCTTCTGGAGTTCAAACTCTACAATCACTATCCTAAAGGCTTAACCAGCAGAAAAAGATTCACAATCAAGAGAAGAGCTGAGACCTTCAGGATAATTGGCGAGTACAATGGATAATATCATGCAAACTGTCAGCGTATAGTATTGTGCTTTCATGTAATCATTTGTTTTCTCTTATTTTTTTGCCTCACATGCTTAATGTAGATGGAGACCTGTATTACATATGCAGGCGGAAGAAGAACAAAACTGAGCACTTGGCAAAAGCGGTCTGCTCTGCCAAAGAGGCAAGTGACATTTTTGAGGAATTTCATTCCAGCCTCTTTGGTGGACACTGTGGATGGGAGAAGACCCACAGTGCTATCATGGCACGCTACTACCGGCCTGGCGTGGAGGGGGACATTCAAAGATGGGTGAGCACATTTTGTCAAAATGAGCCTCAAACTCATTTTGTGCGAAACCCACACTGTGGGCTACTTACAGCTCAAAGTTACTTTGCTGATTAAGATGAAAACAAGGGACAGAGTTAGTTTTTGAGCATGTGATGTTGCTTTATTTGTCAATAGGTTGCTCAGTGCCCACAATGCCAGTGTAAGCGGGCCAATAAGGAAAAAAAAAAGGATACATTCCAATAGAGGTACAGTAACACAGACAGAATATTTGATACTGTTCAAATAAAAAAAAAAGTAGCATACTTGTGTTTATGAATCTGTTACGGGTAAATTAACCGTAACAGATGGTGGTCATCAATATATTTGTGTGATGGTTGATTATTTCACAAAATGGGCAGAGGCCTACCTGCTAAAAAACAAAACTGCAGATGAGGTCACTAGTTTTATTCTGGATTTATTTTATAAATTTGGTGCACCTAAAAGACTGCTAACAGACCAGGGCTCAGTTTTGCAACAAGGTAAGGTATTAATAAATTAAGAAAATATGTAATTTCAGCTGTGATGACTAATGTGATCACCTTTTCAAGGTCAACCATGGCTTGTGTAAAACCCTGGGCATCAAAATGAGCCTCTGCTCACCATACCATGCCCAAACAAATGGATTGGGATAAATTGAACGGCACAATCCAGAGGTACAATACTGTCATTTATATTTTGTGTTATTACTATGTCAAATAAGTGGCTATTTGATATATTCTTATGGATTCAAATTTCAGATCCCTCAATAAACTGGTGGGTGACCAGCCAAAGAGCTGGGACAAATTCCTGTAGTCCAACATGTTCGGACTAAGGACAAAAAAGCAGCTGATGACAAAATACAGCCCATATTACCTCATGTTCAGCAGAGAGGCAAGGTATCCATCGGAGATCCCAAAGGAATACAAGGTAAAAAGCTGTAATGTACAACAACAACAAATGTTTTATTCCAAATCAAGTTACTCAGTCCTTCTATTTTGGCAGATTACAGAAGAAATGGTCCCTAACATCATTTCAAATGAAGAGGTGTGTGAGGGCCTAAAATCCCAGGAAGTGGTTTATGCCGAGGTTACCAAAAATGTACAAAGCAGCCAAGACGAGATCCTCAAGAAAAAGGCAAAAAGAGGAGAGGAGGATGGTTTTCAGGTGGGAGACCTGGTTTTGCAAAAAAATGTAAGGCAAGAACAAAGAAAAGGTGGCAAAGTGGATTCTGCCATGCTGGGACCCTTCAAGATCAAAGATGGAAGGCAAAAGTGCTGACTTGGTGTCAGAGAAGGGAAAGAGGACCCTGAAGATCAACATCGACCAACTGACGCACTACTTCCAGCCTGAGGAGAGGGTCCCAGCAAAACTGGAAAAACTTCCTGTGAAGGTCCATAAGCACCACCAGTGTCACCGGCTTCCTGTGAGGGGCCATCAGCGGTGCAGTCTTGCTACCCAGAAAATGGTGAATAAGCAGGCAATGGAAAGATGATATGTCTGACAAGTGCCTGACAATGTCTGGGCTGGAGAAAAGGGAAAGGTGCTGTGGTCCAAAGTTGGGCCATACAAGTTATTTTCTGAGAACATTGCTGACTTGGCCCCTGGGAAAGAGTTGGAAAGCGAGGTATGTAAACATTTTCCAAATAAGTGGTCGCCTTATTGGAAGGAAATGACTATGTAATGTTTGTGCTTCTAGATTATAAATGCCACTGGTGGGGTGAAAAAATGCTGCATTAATCATGGACTCCTGTTTAATGACATCAGTTTGGCAGGGGTCCACGAAAGGTTTTACAAAGGCAAGTTGGCTTTGAAACTTAAACTTTCTCATTAAGACTATTCATAATTTAATTTCAAGATCTTCAATTTGTAGCTGGATTTGCTAAATGATGATGTGGCAGCTGGGGCAGTCTGCGACAACAGACACGGGACACTCATTGTAAGAAACTGCACAACCATGAGAATTTTAAATGAACTTACTAGGTTTAACATGGTTCTCATTTGTTCTTGAAGATAATGTATCTAAAAGAGATGCGGGTTGTCTTTGTTGACTCATTTGGGGCAACACAGGCACAAATGGATAAGTGCAGGGATGTAACAAGGTAAGCAAGAGGGGTTAACGTTAACCACAGTATTCATTTCTATTAACTTGTACATGTTAGTTATATGAAGCTGCTGCAATGAGTGACATTCAGTACCTGTAGAACTTTTTTTTTTTTTTTTTTTTTCAAATATTTTTTCTT